>JBAMJV010002886.1:0-54545 GCA_037951105.1 Echinarachnius parma | reverse complement strand
AAATAAATGTATGGACCTGGATTTTTTTAAATAGTGGATTTAGTGTTGTATCATATGACAGTACAATGGGGGAAAATATCATTCCCATCTGACATTGCTAACTATGATAATAAAAAAATCACATTTTTCTCAGAACTTGAAATTATGGATGTAGTACCTTTTGCAACCGAGCTCTTCATTTAACAATTTGGCAAATTACACACAATACATAACATGAACAAAGGTATGGCAAAATCTGTCCTGTGGGCTTCAGGATCAGTGATAAAATCTTACACTATTTCAACTCGGTGAGTAGTGTTCTTTTTCTATGAAAATACTGCATGTATCATTATAAAGAATTTGACATCAATATTGTAATATGATTGACATCACATGTGTCACAATTTTAATAAAGTTGATAAATCAATTTGACAGTAAATCAAAGTTCATAATATACTTAGTTAAAAATCAAGCAATGCTTACAAGCTCGCCTAGAGAAATTAATTTTTCTTAAGAGATTTGTATACAACTAAATATGTGAATGATAAATTATGTTTTTCATTTGTATAATGAATTCATACTTTGAATTTATTATTCATAACTTTTTCTTTTGCGTACAAAATTAATGTCTACTCACACGAGACATGATGCAATGTTACTGACATTGCTTATTTCATCTTTTTAGAAAGAAGTATATTGCTGGGCATTAATTTCATTCAAAATTAAATAACAACATTAACCAACTCAACATGATTTACCTGAATTATGTTATGACAGAAGAGCTCTGCATGAGCCTTGACCATCTACGTGCCATGCTATGGAACTACATAGCATGGCACGTAGATGGTCAAGGCTCATGCAGAGCTCTTCTGTCATAACATAATTCAGGTAAATCATGTTGAGTTGGTTAATGTTGTTATGTCGATCCGTTTTGCGATTGGGGGGGGGGGGGGCGAAATTTGAATTTTTTTCCTGAGTGACCACTGAGAGAGCTGAAAAATGAAATTGGTCCATCGAGTCATGCATGAGTGAGCACACATCAAAGGAAAGATTGGCACTTTGTGTGCTCACTCATGCGTGACTCAATTGACCAACTTCATTTTCACTCAGAAGTTAGTCACAAAGTATAGGAACAATCCTGCCGAGTTATTATGCTCAAAACAAGTTTGTCAAAAAGTGACGCCATTTTGATTAGGGGACTCACTTTTTTTTGTTGTGTTTATGAATCATGCACGCTTTTGTAATACACACAACAAAAAAAGTAAGTCACCTTAATCAAAATGGCGTTACTTTTTGACAAAAAGCTTTTGAGCAGAATAACTCGGCAGGATGGTTTCTACACTTTGTGACTAACTTCTGAGTGAAAATGAAGTTGGTCCATTGAGTTACGCATGAGTGAGCACACAAAGTGCCTATCTATCCTTTGATGTGTGCTCACTCATGCATGACTCGATGGACCAATTTCATTTTCACACAGAAGTTAGTCAATAAGTGTAGTAACAATCCTGCCGAGTTATTTTGCTCAAAACATTTTTGTTAAAAAGTTATAAGGAGACTTACTTTTTTGTTGAGTTTATTCCAACAATACTGATCAATTAAACTCAACACAAAAATAAGTCCCCCTTAATCAAATAACATAACCTTTTAACAAAAAAGTTTTGAGCAAAAATAACACGGCAGGATTGTTCATACATTTATTGACTAACTTATGTGTGAAAATGAAATTGGTCCGTCGAGTCATGGATGAGTGACCAGTGACCACACATCAAAGGCAGAATTTACACTTTTTGACTATTGTGACTTTTGAAAAGTGACATTTTTCCTTTAATGTGTGCTCACTCATGCATGGCATGGCGGATCAAATTCATTTTCACAGAGACGTTAGCCAAGCATTTTAGAAACATTCCTGCGAAGTTATGTTTCTCAAACCCAATTCGTTAAAAAGTTACGCCATTTTGCTTAGGGGGAGAGTTACTTTGTTTGTTGTGTTTATAAAAAACAGCTATTTTGAAGATTAATTATTGATAAATGTGTCTTTCCCCTCTTTGACATTATATCACTCGATTTGTTTTCTTCCTCATTTTCGGAATTATTTGGGGGGGGGGGGGGGCAAAATGATATGTTCGCCCCCCCCCCCCCCCCCAAAAAAAAAATAAAAAATTCATTGGGGGGTGGGGGCGCCCGCCCCCGGCCCCCTCCCCCCCCCCCCCCCCAGGATCTACGCCCCTGTGTAGTTCCAAGAATAAGTTTCCAGTCCTGCCCAACGCTGCTTCCCTGAAAAGCGAAACAATTATGTTTTATTACATCTGACTGAACATGTTTCTTACAAATTGCAGTGCAAAATTAAAATACAAATACATAAATAGTAGACATGTCTGCATTCTCAGCAATGAGCATGCTCATATTCATAGACATAGCATGGGCTTTTACTGCGCTCATCCATGTCATTAACTAAAATTACAAATATGTACAATCTAATGAATTTTGTACAGTAACATTTTAAATTGTATTTTCTAATTCTTTCTTGAACTTGAAATGTCAGCATTTAGGCTCACTATTTATACAATAACAATTAGCCAAGAAGACGCTAGGCCTAGGAAGACGCATCATCCATTTTGGACATTATCATTGAACTAGGAATGACATGTTCAATGATAAGTTCCACAAATGGATGAAAATGTGTCTTCTTATTGGCCTGGTCACATCTGACCGGATTGCGTAAACGTATGCCAAACGTATAGAAAATATGCGAAAAAAAATCATTCGGTGACGAACTTAATCTCCATTGTTGCTCGAAGAACGGATATAAAACGGATTTAACGTACAAAAACGCACGATTACCAGACATCACCGTATGAGTAACGGACAACACCGTACGCGTAACTTACACGAACCGGTCAAAACGAATGTGGAACGCATAAGAAACTGACAAAACGTACTTCGAACGTATTTATTAGCCCGGTCATATCTGACCGGATTGCGAAAACGTATGCCAAACGAACAGCAAAATTGTCAATCTGTTCGTCTCCGTTTGTATACGTTTCTTGTCCGTTCTTGTTCGGTGAATACGTTCCTTGTACGGCGATGTCTGTTCTATCCGTTTGAAAGTTTTGAGCATGCACAAAACTTGAAACGGACACCACCGAATACAGTCATACGTTGGTCGTACGTTTGTTGTGCGATGTGCATCCGTTTTATTCGGAACTCGTACGTTTCTCGTCCTGTACTTGTCAGTTCGTATCCGTTGAAGTCCGGTGGACCGGAAAACTAACGGATAACGAACAAAACGGATGCACAGCGTACAACAAACGTACGACCAACGGACGACTGTATTCGGTGGTGTCCGTTTCAAGTTCAAACGGATAGAACAGACATCGCCGTACAAGAAACGTATTCACCGAACAAGAAACGTATACGAACGGAGACGAACGGATTGACAATTTTGCTGTTCGTTTGGCCTACGTTTACTCAATCCGGTCAGATGTGAAGGAACCTTATAGGGTAGTCACACCGCCAGACCGAGTCCAGACCGACACCAAACCGAACTAAATTGCACAGTTCCGCTTTATCGGGCTCCGACAAGAGACCGAACTGGGGCTAGCAGTCACACCAAAAATAATTCGGCCTCTATTCTTAGCGCGAATTCGGTTTGCATTCGGCCGAATCAAGACCGATACGACACCGATAATATTTGAATGAACCTCGACATGAAACCGACAATTCCGAACTCACATGGAACGCAGCCCGAATTCATCCCACTATAAATACGACACTTGGGTTTACTCTATCTGAACGATAATCATTTCTGATAATCAGTTTCATCTTCTATTTCCCAACTCAACATTACGAAAAAAATTGTTTGCGAATTTTTTGTCCGATTTATGTTTCATTATAATCATATTCTTTGTCAAATTACAAGATCAGGTAATCCTGAACTTAAACATGTTTAATTAAATGAAACAACATATGACTTGTTCTTGCTGGCTATATTATGTGTGTTGCTTCTTCTGAAAGTGAAATTATGGAATATTTCACTGAATATTATAATCCCATTAAAATCACATTATATATTTCTGGTCAGTTTATTTATGTGTTTGAATCAATTATTTAAAAAAGCTACATCACTTCGGTAATCCCTCGCATATAATTTATATCACCAAGTTGATGTATATCCTTAAGGTTTATGTCAGGTTTACAATAGCTTCTGACTACTCGAGCAATGAAAATTAAGAGGTTTCAGGGACGGGCGCCGTACTAGGGTTTTCTATAGCACCAGACTAGCAATCTGGAGGTCTCGTGTTCGAATCCCGTTGAAATCCCATTTTCTCTGCTCTTTTTCAATCACATTATATATTTCTGGTCAGTTTCTTTATATGTTTGAATTGAATATTATAGTGATAGATATAAACAAGTAATTTTTTATCTGAATAGTGATTGTATATGTTTTTACTAGTGTCTACTTAACTTCTAGACGCATAGATTACTTAAATATGATCTATTAGCAGTGTCCACAAACTTCCGAGTGTTTATTTTCACATACCTCGTATTCATATCACCAATTGAAGAACATGTTTTGGTTTTCAAAAGCCTAAGTTGTTATGATGTATGCTTGAAGTATTTAGATTTCGAAAATATCTATTGGAGAATTCCAACTGTGAATGATGTTTGTGTAATGAGTAAGGAAGTTGCAATTCGCACATTACTCGGTCACATGACATGTCATTACTTCGGAATGTTCACACATAATTCATGTAATCTGATCAGTGGGCGTTCATTCTTCAAAGTAATAATGAACATACATAAAGTAATATTTGTATGCGAGGTCCACTCATAAAATAAAAATGGTATGCGTCATATAAATCTATTATAAATGTCTTTCAAGTACATGTATGATGAAGGAGACCCCAATCAAACTATTTGTTCAGCTTAAGAACTTACATTATGGGAGTGGTCTTTACATTACATATAATTTTGTATTAGTGCATCTTTAGTACGTGTTCGCGTGTGTGAGCGTATGTGTGTATGTGTGTGTGCGTGTGTATGTATGTGTGTGTGTGTGTGTGTGTGCGCGCGCGAGTGTGTGTGTGAGCGTGTGTCACCCCCACAGTTATCGACTCTCTAACATGCCACTTACAAATAATGTATAGATATATGCTGTTGTCGAAAGTGTGTGCATGGTTGATACATATTATTGCTTTTAGTTCTTGTCTAAACAAATTTCTTGACTCTAATTATATTCATAGCAAAACAATTATAGGTAAATATGCCCAAGATATCGACCCTAATCCAAATACCTGATGTGGTCAAGTAAATATCGCATCGCTCAAGGGCTATTCGGTCTTGCTTCGGTTTGGTATCGGTGTAGGTGCGGGCATCATTTGGGTACAACATTTCCATTCTTTTTTTCTTGCGGTTTCAGTTCGGCCGAATCCAAATGGCATCAGAATCGAACCCAGTCCGAATTTTCACCCGACACCAGATGGAATCCACTCCGAATCCTCCCCGCATTCCCCGAACCGTCCCCGACACGACCCCGACACGTCCCCGCAAGCACTCCGATAATTTGTCGGAGTGGGTTCTTTCAAGCACGCTCGAAAGAACCCACTCCGACAAATTCGGAGTCCGAACTGGACCTCGACAAGAGACCGACAATTCCGATACCGCTTCGACACCAAACCGCTAGCACCCCGAATGTCCCCGCAACGTCCCCGAATTATTCGATCTCGTGTCGGTCTGGGTTCAGTCTTGTGGTGTGACTTAGGTATTAGCGGCTACTTGGCTAATAACAATGAAACTGAAACTGAAAGTTCGCAATACAAAATTAAAAGTAAATAAAACTAAAAAGCGAGACCATCTATATTCACAATATTAACTAAATCTAACAAAATCGACCCTATTTTTGAATAAATATACAACTTCTGCCATTTTGGTACAATTGTTTCATTGTCGAATAATTAAGTATTTATAAATCTAGACGCATAGGGGGGAACTTACTTCAAATTGAATGAAGTGAATAACAAAACGTCAAATGTTGTTGTTAACCAGCTGCGAATTTCACTCACCAGCGGTTCATCAGTAGCTCGCACGCCGAAGATACCTTGTGCTAAGCAAGTCGCATCTCGATGAGCAGCCCGCGAGCGAATGGTTTCTGCAGGAGAGAAAAACCGTACAAATTCATGAATTTCTCCGTGAATAAACATAATTCCATAATGAAGTTTATATTGATACGATCGAAATATTATTTAGCTTTCAAATATATGAAATTTGTCATCATAGAGGTAGGAAGTAAGGGATAATTACCTGAAATCTGCAGACTCTTTTTCCCGTAGACTTTGTACAGGCCGAAGTTTGTTTGGAACTATTGAGCGAAAATTTTGACCTTTGACCCCAAGTGTCGCAACTCTCTCTATCAACGCGCTCTGGCCAGTTCTGACCACTTTGCGTAGGTTTAGGGAAATTTGATGCATTTGCAATACATCAAGTTTGAGAGTTTTCCTGTACTGCACACACACATGTAGCATAATCATTACATATGAGATATCATATTATTATAAATTAACGAGCTTTCCGATTGTGCAAAATGTCATGATGAAAGAGAGTTTTGGTTGATAAAAAAATATCTTACCGGAATCTTGAAACAAGAAGCCACGGTATTAAATTCAAAGCATTAATGCACCCCCACATCAGGCTTTACTGTCATAATTATTACAGGTGAGACATAATTTTAAGGAAAAATAAACATGCTTTCACATGATGCTAAATTTACTGATGATTAGGCAAAACCAAAAAAACATCTCCTCCAATAGTCGATTTTCGATGCAACGCCTTCAATTTCACAAAATGAAATGCATTTAGCAGCATTTCACTTTTGACCCTCCCTCATATTCAGCTGTATCATACTTAACGTGCTAATACAATCGTTACGGACATACTTGTTTTGAACAGATAGGCAATTGGGCTTTACAATGATACCAAATTTTATTGGTTTTAATTATTTGAACACGCTACAATCTTCGATACATTTACAAAAACAAAAACATTAATAAAATACGACACAAGAGTCAAATTTCCCAACTTAAATATTCTCTGCCCATTTTACGACATTTGACTTCTGACCGTCCTCAATTCTGAAACGCACTGCATTGTTAACATTGTTTAAACTGGGAGGGGGGAGGAGCAAATGCATTACCATTTATTAGTGACTGATGATTATGCAATATGTAGGGACGATGTGTAACTGATAAATTCAATATTGGAATCTCTGGTAATTATAAGAAAATAAATGAGAACAGAAATAATAGGAAATCGTAATTCACAATCAATACAAAATTCTATGCAATGGGGAATAGGCATTGACGCCTGCGCGTGCGACCGATTTACAGGCGCAGGCAAACTCAGAGGCGAAAATCGTGGGGAAATTTCCCGGAAAGGGATGACTTCATCCCCCAATAAAACAATTTTAGGTACAAAAAGCCGTGAACATGACCTATAAATATCAACAACAAATTGCTCCAACTATCATAAAACGCCCAAAAAAGAATGGGATCGGTATGCACATTGATGACATTTTCGGAAATAGGACCAAAATGTTTGCTATAGATTGCTGAGAATCCGTGTTTTGGGGGAGGATTTTCATCGCCATGTCGGATTTATCGATGGGCATACATGTTATCAAACTCACGCTAGAAATCTAATACCCACACAATGAATGCATGCATACCCCTATGGGTTAATCACATAATAATTGGCACGAGATTTATCCGTCCACTTCAATTGCATGCAATTGCAAGCGATAGCACGTTCGCGGGTGCAAAAACGTAATCACCGCGCTAGCGCCGTTTCGCAACAGCGTTCATGAGGTAACCGTGATGGTTCGTCAAAATCAAGAGATGGTGGGTCACAAAAAGTAACCGTATACCGTCATTGTAGTTGAATGGTCCATCAAAATTTTGACACAGGGGTGCGTCATGGTATACCGAAATCCGACTGACATAATAATAATAATAATTAACAATTCTTATATAGCGCATAACTCATAGTTTCAAAACATGTCCCTATGCGCTGTAGAGAAAGGAAATACACGTAGAAAGAGATTATCTGGGTTTCAGTAAGAGAGAGAGAAAAAAAAAAAAAAAAAAAAAAAAAAAAGGTATTAAGTATTAAATAAGTACGTCTTTAAAGCAATCTTAAACTTATCAATAGTGTCAATATTTTTCAAATGTTCCGGGAGATTATTCCATAAGGTTGAGGCAGTGTGAGCAAAGCTGCGTTCACCATATGACATAGGACCAATGACGCACCATTCCCGGGGTTCATGAGGTGCGTCATACAATTGATAAGTGCATAACACGGTGGAAAGCGACGCTTTCCTTATATTATGAATAGCGACCCTGATATATTATGTTATATTATATATATGATGAATAGCTACCATTTTCTTACATTATGACTAACGAGGTGACCCTTACGAATAGCGACCCGTATGCACAGTGAGCGGACCCGGAAATCCCGATATCTGAAGCAAGTAACACAAAAATTATCTTGGAAGTTTGATGAACTTTATCAAAAAGCGCTATTAAAAAATGAACCATTCAACTTTCCAGAGACGCGCCATTACCTCTCTATAACAAAGTGATTATCCTTCATCGGGGAAACTCGTAGAAGTACTTCCACAGTGTTGTCCGCCCAAACCGCCGGGTAGCCTATACACAAATTGCTAGCGAAGCGCTCTGCGTATGATCCTGCAACAGTTTGACATTTTGTTTAAAGTCGCTCTTTGTTTTTGTTGCAATTTTAGTTGTCAATGCCATTAATATTGAGAAAACCCACTGAACTCAAATCGATCAAATTAGTGAGTTGAGAATTGCCTTCTAGTTATGGCATGAAATACATAATTGTTGCCGTCTTATGTATGACTATGTAAGAATCTTCGTCGCAATTTAGCGGGTTTTCTGATTACTGTTGTCGACCTAAGATCGATTGAAATTTGGTGTAATCGTGTCAGAAAGTTTGCAACCTTCTCTTTACGCAAATATAGAGACAAATATCTTCGTATTACATTTTGCACACTGTAATGCTTACCTGTAACATTTTTCCTGTGAAAATAGTTACCTCTAATATTCTACTTCCTATAACATGTTTACCTCTGACATTTAACAAGACACTACCATTCTGTTTAGTATCGTTCAACAATCAGAAACCCATTTGGACGCGCTATAGCATTTTATCTTTAACCACAAACTATTTGATAAACACGAGTAGTAAAGAAAATGATCGAGAGGACACGTGTGATATAAATTTTTAGACACAATAGTGATTTGGTGCATATTTTTGATAACAAGGCGTACTGCCATCTTCATGTATTAAATAAAGATGTCATGAAATGTTCATGTCGAATCGTCTTACCTTGAATTTGTTAAGACGTAAAACTAAATTTCACATAGTCTGAAAGGAAGTTATCAAGTATCATACTAAGCTGCACAGAACAATGGCGAGTGCACTCTATAAAGATATTTGTCAAAATGTGATACCTCGAATAGATCATGGATACGTGTTTCTAACATATATTGTATAATTGTCTTTCCTATCTAACAGAGACTACGGGACAAAGACACCATGAATGTATACAGTCCATCAACTAAATTTTGTCTAGTTATCTGTTTCAATATTAGACAATGGCCCATAAGGAAGTAACAAATGAACTTTTGAAGGTAGCGAAGTCGGGGAACCTTGCCGGAGTAAAATATATGATAGATCAGGGAGTTGATGTGAACAGCAAAAGCAAGGACGGATTGACAGCCCTGCATATAGCATCACATAATGGTCATCTCGATACAGTAAAATATCTGACCAGTCAAGGGGCTGTAGTGAACAAGGGTGACAATCGAGACTGGACAGCTCTGCATGTAGCATCCAGGGATGGCCATCTCGATATAGTGAAATTTCTGATAAGTCATGGGGCTGAGGTGAACAACGTAAATAATAAAGGATCTATAGCCCTGAGATTAGCATCCCAGGAAGGTCATCTCGATACAGTAGAATATCTGATCAGTCAAGGGGCCGAGGTGAACAAGGAAGACAATGACGGATGTACAGCCCTACATGTATCATCATTTAATGGTCATCTCGATATAGTGACATTTCTGATAAGTCATGGGGCTGAGGTGAAACACGTAAATAATAAAGGATCTACAGCTTTGGAATTAGCATCCCAGGAAGGTCATCTTAATACAGTAAAATATCTGATCAGTCAAGGGGCCGAGGTGAACAAGGCTGACAATGACGGATGGATAGCTCTACATGTAGCATCACAATATGGTCATCTCAGAATAGTAAAATATCTTACAAGTCAAGGGGCCGAGGTGGACAAGGAAATCAATGGCGGATGGACAGCACTGCATGTAGCATCATTTGATGGTCATCTCGAAACAGTCAAATATCTGATTAATCATGGGGCCGGGGTGAACAAGGACAACTTTTACGGCTGGACAGCTCTCCTTGTAGCATCATTTAATGGTCATCTCAATACAGTGAAATATCTGATACGTCAAGGGGCTGAGGTAAACAAGGTAAATACAAGAGGATCTACATCCCTGAAATTAGCATCCCAGGAAGGTCATCTCGATACAGTGAAATACCTGATCAGTCAAGGGGCCGAGGTGAACAAGGAAGACAATGACGGATGTACAGCTATGCATGCCGCATCCAGGGATGGTCATCGCGACACAGTGAAATATCTGAGAAGTCAAGGGGCTGTTCCAAACAACGAGGATGCTAGTGAAAATGAAATAGGTATTGGGGCCGTATAGTCATTCACGAACCACTATTTTGCATAAACCTTAACTGGATGTGTGTATGTTTTACACAAACATTGAAGGAAATGGATCAATCCTATAACAAGTAGCGTAGTTTTGTGACCAATATACATAGTGTGCGTCATGGAATCGAAAAGGCATTTTTCTCAGACCAAGTACATCCCTTCCCGAAGTCGATTTACTCGTCTAAATAACTGTTCTGTTAAAACTGTATTAATTGCATCCTTTACGTGCATGGATCAGACAAATTATGCCAATAACTACATGATAATGCTGTTTATTTTGTGTTACTTTTGGCATCCGCCGTTCCCCTTTCAGGTACAAGGGTTGGGGAGAAAATATATAATTTTGTATTACCCGGTGTATTCCGTTCGTCAACTATGACAGCCATTTTTTCCAAATTTGTCAGGATTGTTTGAGATGGATAATAGACACATATTATATTGATAATGCAATATATCACTACATTAAGCGACCAAGAGTATTACAAGAATATTCAGTTTAAATCGTATTTGAAGGAAAAATAGTTTTAGTTATTTAGCTCAAATGTCATAATATTATGTAGATGATATTAAAACAATATGCAATATGGCAGTATGAGTTAATGAAATAACATATATTTCTTTTTGCTCAAAAATAAAGATTTCAATGTGCCACTGGAAATTTTAGCTCGAGGTCCACAAGCTTTGATGGCCTACAGTGAAGCAATGCGAGAGGGAACAAAGGCAAACTACGAAACCCGATTAATGATCGTGGGACAGAAAAGAGTCGGAAAGACGAGTCTGAAAAAAGCACTGACAGGAGAGGTGTATGTATTTTGTATTTGTTTTAATCCTCCTGCCGTTATGCATGTCAATAGATATAAGTGCTTAAATAAAAAGTAAAATCTAATTCCTACATACTACTAGTAGTAACTGGTTTTTGAAAGTACCATGTAGTATTTTAGGGGACTAGATAGACTAAATTAAGGACTGTTTAAATCTGTCTTGGCTACACAAATATCAACAAACATGTACTTTTGGAGCAAAATTATGTGCATGTTTGACAAAACCGAATCATTTCCTGATAGCTTAGAGTGGAGGATTTTGTTTGTTGATATTTTAGTTTGTGAAATTCGGAAAGATAATATTCGGGTAAAAGACTCTTCACATCCCCTAGCCACTGGCACTGCAGCAAACAAATTGTCTGTATGCCCATGGAATGTTGTGAAAATTCTGAACATTTAAAGGTTGTAGACAGTTTTGTACATTTCATGAAAAGAATGAAAAGCTTTAGCGGAAAGTTAGACTCTTTACGAGAAGAAATAAACATTTCATTATCGCATTGTGCTTACATTCGATTGGAGGCAAATTCCTTTCTTAAACCAATGCAGGTTTGATCCGAAAGAGCAGATAACCGATGGAGTTAATATCAATATGAAAACTGTGGAGGCAAATGAAAACTCGTGGAATCTAAAACCGGCTAGTGTTACGCAGACAGATGAAGGTATATTTCCTAGTAGATTTGTAATATTGTCTTATTCATTTTGTATAAATGCATGGGTGTAAACCCTTATAAAAAGTTGCAATAATTTGTGTATAGGTGTGCAAGCAATTACAAGCCATTGGGCCGTATGCATAAAAAGTAATAATTGCTTGTAAGCAATTGCTTAAAGGGAGTTCAGACCGGTATATCAGACGCGTGGATCCATATTGTGCACTTTTACGCACGGTACGTAATCCCCATTGGCTCAGTTATAAGTAGCGATCGCAAACTGTCCCACTTCACGAATGCCCGAGTCGAAAATGCATCAAAAATACTCGCGGTCGGAATGTTTGTACTAGTCGAATCATGGTCGAATGGAGATCCATCATTGATGTTTACGAGCGAAAATATTGCGTAACACACTCAACCGCACCGACTTCACAGTGCCGCTGTTTAATCTTATCAGCGATGGTCAGCGATGTATTGCCTCAGGTGATAGCTCAAGCAATTCGCTCGGTATATAAAAGATACCAGCTGTGTGCTGCATGCAATTTCATAAGAAGGCCCGTGTTCAGATATGTTGAAGCAACGCTCTTCGATCGATCCAACACACATCGTGAGTTTACCTTGGGAGATTACGGTGGAGTGCGAATTGGATTTTGCTGACTACCCATTTTAACCCACGCATATATGCCTTTAAAGCACAAGCAAGAGATTGTCAAGCAACAGATCAAGTTCAAGCAATTGCTTAAATTCGTATGCAGGGCCATTCTTTGAAAAGTGAAACTTTTTCGGAAAAATTGAAGTTTTATTTTTCTGTAGTTTTGTTCCATTTTTGGAATGATCCATGTGTAAAGTTTCATGAAATACATTATTTGAAGTTTAAAATGAAACCTTTTTACTCATTTGCATAAATTTACATATTTCAATATTTTTTCTAATAATCATAATTCAGAAAATAATCAAGATATCAAAAGGATAATTAGCAAGCTCATTCTTCTCACTTTCCTGTACAGGTTGATACCAACTTTGTAAAACATCAACCTTTCATTCTTTTCTAAACCCGATATTATAAAATTCCCATTTTTCCATTCATATTGTACATGTCACACACGTGACCACCCCAAAATGTCACACACGTGACCAGACGTTGCCACATAATTAAGTACTATAAAAAACAACGATTTGATATAATTCTCATTCATTGCTCTTGTTGTACTTACAAATGTATAGTACTTCTCTGGTAATAAGATGAACATTATAGCTATTCATATTTTAAAGAATTTTCCAAATGAAATTTAGTTATGAAAAAAGCGCTCCGTGCGAAGTCACACACGTGACCCACGTCATTTGACCTCTGACATTGAGTCACGTAATCCTTATAAAATCTTTTGTGTTAAGTTTGAAAGACTGCAACATACTCAAGTCACATATGAAGTAAAAATCATTATAGTCTCATACTTACTGAAATATAAGCATCCCATTTCAAAATTTGTCATGTTTTGGGTCACACACGTGACCAAGAATGGCCCTGCACATGGACTTTTGCTTGTGCTGAAACCTTTTGCTTACACTGCCTTAACAAAGCAATTGCTTACGTGTTGAACAAAGCATCGTTACGGTTGTGCGAACATCGCACTGCAGGACAACAAAGGGGATTTGTAGTGTATGTAAACGTCGTGTAGTCCCTTGCATAGCTTGCTCTGGTTGTGCCCGACCTGGCAACAGTATTTTTCTTACGCAAATATTTTCTGATGGTCAAATTATAATGTACACAATTTGAATGAAGGGTAAAATGGCAAAAGGACAATTCATATAGTTGAATACAACACTACAGCAAGTTAGACGCTCGTCGTGTTTTAATTTCATGTGATAGAAGTGACAAGCGAAAACATGGCGTCTGATTGTGAGGAAGGATATTTGCATTCAGGTGATCAGGATCTTAATTCGATTCCGTTTTCATAGCTCGCTTTTGCAGTTTATAACCTGGTAGCATTTATTTTCCCGCAAAATAATTCCAAATATGAAATTGGTATGAAATGAAACAGCGAAATTATATAATATATACAGACAACCGATCACAATAAAATGATAATCATGTTAATAATACTAAATATATTACTCATTGCGGATATAGTATCGGAAATAATATCGCTAGTGATTTTCAAACGAATATCATTAGCGATATTATTTCCGATATCATGTTAATAGTTAGTGAATATAGTACGAAAGGTAAGTTGAATTATCTATGCTAGATAAATAAACAAAGTGTGTAAAATATTAGAAAGTATGAAAATATTCTTATTGTGAACATAGGGGGAAAACAGCAAAGAGCATCAAGGAGTTTCCTGTGTTGGTTAAAAATACCAGCTAGCGCAGAACGATGGACAAAAAAGCATATCATGAACAAGATTGCCTACATGGATATAAATGTCTAAAATAACAGCAATTTGATTAAATATGAAATTACAACATAAGCTCAGGACTCAATGGTATGAAAACTTGTATGAAAACGGTATGAAAACTTGATCCTATAACGCAAATGTCCTGAGTAAGCAAGAGCTCAAGCTGGTCTGGAGGTGCTTGAAAAAATGCAAGCAATTGCTTATCAAGACAAGTAAAAGGTTCGTTTTATGCATACGGTTTTAAGCAATTGCTTGTTTGGTTAGCAATTGCTTACGAGCAGTAAGCAATTGCTTGTGCTTGTAAGCAAAAGCTTTTGCTTACAAGCAATTGCTTGTTTCTATGCATACCGATTCAAGCAAAAGGCTAGCACATGCGATTGCTACTTTTTATGCATACGGCCCATTGTAAAGACGGTGCAAGGTTGAACTTTAACTAAAGAAGTTGTATTCTCAATGATAGTTCAAAATTAAATACAGGAAAGATGATATTACTACCAGGAACGATTATCTAATATCAATGTGTATCTTTTTTTTAATTTCTTATAGAATTCAAAGAAGATGTGGCCAATGTGGTAGTGCAGAAGCTAAAGGAAATAGCGGTAAGTCATTTCTTACACTGATCATGCAGAATGACATTGTGCAAAATTGCAATGAAGCTAATGGAAATGACAAATGGCATTATTGAATGATGGTACATTGTTCACCGTATTTTTTCAGTAATATGAATAGGCACCTTATTATAATTTCCGTTTATCAATGCGAATGTACAGTATGAATATCTATCGAACGTTTATTCATCATGTTGTTTACTACATCCCATTGTGTTTAGGACAGTGGTGCTTCGGGTAAAATAAAAACACAGGAACCTGACTCGAGCCCTGATGTTTCTGAATCACAGATAAAAGGTAATTATCTGTTATCGATTCGCATATTTAAAAAAAGTTGCTGTTAAATATAACTGTTAGAATTCTTAATGGTATTTGATATAAACAAAACTATGGCATGGATTCGATTTATATTGTAGCAGATAATAGATGGAATTTGTCAATTTTGTGTTGGATGTGGTCGAGTTGCAAAAAAAAAAATTCTATTTCACATATTTTTCAAGGAATCAAAATTCCCCCAAAACCATTTCCACAACCTACCCCATTGGTTAAGTTACTTAGCTTCAGGGGAATTTACCTCCCTTCTTCACTTTGTCATGCACATAGCAATTACTGTAAAATAATTTATTTGTATATCATTCATATATCATCATTATAATAACTACAATTCCAAAGTTGAAATATAATGTGCACCAACTATACGAAAAAAAACACGCGCTAGATGTAAACGACCACACTTGATAACCAATCACCCCGTTCCATTCTAAATCGGTTATTCTTCTTCAGTGGTATCTGTATACATTCAAATTAAGTTTTAATAAATAACGGATTGTTGGCACCCGGCGGAATATAGGTAAAATCCCTATCAAAACATTCTGAAGACGTTTCGCAATTACCCTGATTTTATTCATACGTACAGACAAAAATACTTTTTATGTTTACGTATCAAACTAATTGCAGGAACGCCCGAGTATATGCCCATGGAAGATGAAGGTTTTGAGCGACATAGAGAAAGCACACCAGGTAGTCAATGCAAGATACATTCATGTTTATCTTGATATATATTGTATATATTCATATTTCATAGTACATGATCAGAAAGGTATTGTAATGGCAAAATATGTTTGATTAAGTTAGAAAATGAATTACATCAGAGAGTACACAAAATAGATGCATTGTAAAGTGAATCTAAGTAAACAAATACATCAATGAGATATACAAGTTAAAATATATAGACATAGCATATCATAACTTTGATGATTCAAACAAACATGAAATAAATATACACGATATTAAGAAGATAACCATTTTACCTTTTGGAACATAACCATACATTCTCGGTAATATTATGTAAATAGTATTGATACAACTGATATATCCGCACAACTATGTCAGTATGTATACGTAGTGGAATCTACATGATTATAGTGACTTAACATTAGTAAAGTATTGTTTGTTCTCATATCCCAGAAAATCCAGAGCTCGTGAACAGGAGGGAGGAGAGTTTTGAGCAATATAATGAAGAACAATCAGGTATGGAATATTATGTCTAACGAAAGATTAGATTAACATAGTAACCATAATATATAACGCCTTGGAGAATTGGACCAAGCGAGTTGTGTTTAATTAGTTTGTTAACATTGTTTTCCTTGTATTGCCGTTATTTGTATGGTTACAATCCGTTATTCCGAAGGTTCGTTATTCCGAAAGTTCAGTTATTCCGAAGGTTCGTTATTCCGAAGGTTCGTTATTCCGAAGGTTCGTTATTCCGAGGGTTCGTTATTCCGAAGGTTCGCTCTTCCTAAAACGAAATCGGGTTCGTTATTCCGAAGGTTCGTTTATCCGAAAACAAATCGGGTTCGTTATTCCGAAGGTTCGTTATTCCGAAGGTTCGTTATTCCAAAGGTTCATTAGTCCGAAAATTAAATAGGGTTCGTTAATTCGAAAATTAAATCGGGTTTGTTATAATACTATAAGTTGTGTTTTGTTTATTTAATTTACAGCCTGCATTAAGCATACCCCTCCCCCTTTCCCTCCCTTGGCCAGACCAATCAAACATTTAAGTTTATTTTATCTCTTTATATGAAATTATAGCATTATAACAAACCCAAATTCGTTTTCGGATTAACGAACCCGATTTAATTTTAGGAATAGCGAACCTTCGGAATAACGAGCCCTCGGAATAACGGACCTTCGGAATAACGAACCTTCGGAATAACGAAACCGATTTTATTTTCGGACTAATGAACCTTCGGAATAACGAACCTGATTTCATTTTAGGAATAGCAAACCTTCGGAATAACGAACCCTCGGAATAACGAACCTTTGGAATAACGAACCTTCGGAATAATGCAACAAATGTTCGGATTAACGAACCCTATTTCATTTTAGGATTAACGAACCCTCAGGTATACGAAATTTGCGTGTTCGGAATAACGAACCTTCGGAATAAAGAACCCTCGGAATAACGAACCTTCGGAATAACGAAGCGCACCCATTTGTATTACCTTTAAAGAAACATAGTCAGTAGAGTAAAGAATACCTTCCACATATTTTCTGCTTTGAATAAAACATATATTGACCATTATAACCATTACTTTGAAATAAAAAAGGCATGCGTTTTATACCAAAGATACCAACAAAATGGTTTTTAAAAAAAGGTTCTAAGTGGGGCTTGTATATATGGGAACATTGACCACATTCACATTTGATGCAGATTGCAAATTGGCAGTCCATTGCCCTAACCAAACAAGTAAGACAAAGTGGAGAAGACCTTTATCCCGGTATGTTAAATCATGGATGCGAAGAGAGAAATAAGGCCTCAAAGCGTGGAATATACATATGCAGTACAACATAAACACGAGAAGTTTGGTAGAAAGGGTAGGACATGAATTTTATTACCCCCAGGTTAGCCTCCAACATGCACAAAATCGTATATTGCCATTAATCAATCTTCAGAAGGACGGGCAGTCAATCATATCCAATGTTATTGCCCTCTTCCACACAGTGAACAGACAAATGCAATGTATACTGATAACGCATACAGCAAGGTATACACCCTTAATCAAAGAGAGGCAGGCAAATAAGTTCAAACTCCTGCTTCCAGAGGGCTATTACAAACTGTGTTGAAGGTGGAAATGTAATTTTGATATTGACTGCCAGAGCTCCTGAATATTGCTACTTCATTGGTCAGAGAGTTTATTTTCTGATCTGTGAAGCATGTACGGATAAGACTACGGCAACCCTAGGATGAGATATACCAACTAACAATTGGACGTTTTATGAACGTTCTAAATAGGTTTAAAGTTGGTTATTTGGACGTTTTGTGAAAACGTTTTTAAACGTGTTTTCTGGAAAGTTGAAAACGGTTTTAGAACGTTCGAAATGGACGTTTTTCAAACGATGTCTAAACGTTAGAAAAACCAATTAAAAAACCTGTTATGTATTTGCTTTCAAGTGCAAGGACCAGCAGAAAACCAGTCGGACGCTGGAGACGTTTTAAGAACGTTTTAAAAACGTTTTAACAACGATTTATATATATTTACATTCAATATTCCTAAGCGTATATTCTAGCCCGTATCCAAATCCTAATCCTAAACTTATCATCCTAACACGCTATCTATACTTTAAGTCGGTTAAATATATAAACACCTCTTCATAATATGTGTATTTTTTAATGGTAAGTATTTTCCGAGAGTTGATTCTGGAATAATTAGCCTTCAAATCATATTTATAACTACATATACAGGTCTCATTCATATATTTTAAAATTATATACAACAACAAGGGCATTATAACAATGTTTTCATTATAAATAATTACAAAATGTATTTTGTTTATAGAAATTTTACATTTCACTTATGATCGTTTATAATCGATCATGTATTCCCGATAGCAAAATGCCTGATAGCTATTCAAACAAAGTTCAACACACGCGGCAATCGGCAACATTTGTATCTTTTTTGTTTTCAATGTGTGTTGAACTTTGATTGAATAACTACCAAACTACCAAACTACCAGGGATTTTGCTATCGGGGAATACATGATCGATCATAAACGATCATAAATGAAATATGAATTTCTATAAACAAAATACATTTCGTAATTATTTATAATGAAAACATTGTTATCATGTCCTTGTTGTTGTATATAATATCAACAGTATTGAACTGCGATGTGCGTATGCGGGCGCATCGCATGACGTCATCGATCAATCCTTAATTGCTTTCTTGTATCGACTGTAATCGCCTGGTATTTGTTGAACAACAATATTGTAAGTTTTCTGGACTTTTTTTAATGTTCTTAAAACGTTTGCAAAACGTCTCCAGCGTCCGACACCTTTTCTGCAGGTCCTTACACTTAAAGGGGTAGTTCAGTTTTGGTAGAGAGGGCGCTGTACAACACAATTTTTTCGTGAGGTAATGAAAAACTGAGTGTCGAATTTGAAAGAACATGCAATTTTAATGGCAGAATAAACTTTATTTGGTAAAAATCGGTTCATAAATGGCTGAAATATCAATACATATATCCGATCGTATTTATTTGGGCCCAAAATAAATACGATGATTTTTTGAAAAAAATGTAAAATATGCTTACACTTTTTCACAGATTTTTAAAAAGCGGTTTTTAAATAGTTGTTGATGACCTCTCTATTTTATCATTATTTCAACAAAACATCACATGCATAATTGTGTATGAAAAATGGTTGAAACCAATGCCTAATTAGAGAGCGCCCTCTTATGTTTTAATGGCGCTTTTTGAATGATAACAGGCGTTTTACTTAGTCGGTTGTATTTTTGTATTCCTTTCGAGCATGGTGGGGTTGTAAATAGAAGGTTTGTTTTATTGGTTTTTCTAACGTAATTTAGACAACGTTTTAAAAACGTCCTGTTAAAACGTTCTAAGGACGTCCAAAACCTTCCCTAAAATACGTTCTAAAAACGTGTTCACAGTACGTCCAAGTAACTGACTTAAAACGTTTTTAGAATGTTCAGAAAACGTCCGATTCTTAGTTGGAAATGGGTTTTTATTTGTTTTATTTCGACGTATAAAAACGTCTAATAGACATTCAACAAAATACGTCTGGGTAAAACGTTATGTAAACGTTGTACAGGACATATCCAAGGACGTTTAATTTGTGACGTCCAAAAAAACGTTTTCCGAACGTCTTCAAAAGACCTGTGCTTTGCGGCAAATGTAAAATCCCAACTTAGACGTTATATAAACGATTTTTAAACGTTAATTAAGGACGAAGACGTACGTGACCTGATAAAAACGTTCTGAAAACGTACAGAAAACGTTATGTGTTTTTTTATCTATATGTCTACTAGGTTGTCCAGTGTTACCTCCAGAAATCAAGACATTATGCTAACATCTCATAAATGGAAGCGGTAGCTTTGTTGACCCATGCAAAAACGAACACAGAGTTGATAACCAGTGTAATTCTGTGATTTGATATGTCCACTGAGTGATGTGTGAAAATAACATGGTGAATAAATGTCATATGGTCCGGTATTCAGCAAGATGCAAAGGAATATTTGTTATTATTCATGGCATAATTTTGTGTTGTATATGCTAAAGTGAACAATAGCCCATAGGAAGTGACACAGGTCAAATTCAAATAAAGACAATAAAATTAATGCACTATATATAAGTAGAGAGAACCCTAACTACGTGATGCCAACAACAGAAGGTGCAGATGCACACGACTATTGACGGATGAGCTCTACTGTCATGTATATCCAACTACACATTCTCGGACTGCCGTATCGATGAAGCTCCTGCCAGTTGAGTGGGTTCTTTATGTAGGTTCTTTGAGGGCATGACTGGGCATTTATTGAATGCTGCGCGTGTTACACGTCTTATGAGGTATGGTTGAGGCAACATTGCCTTTATATCTGAGCGACACATATCGGTGTGCATCTTGTATAGTACAGCATCAGCATCTACTAGCCTTATTTAATGTAGAGAGGGACTGTTAAGTTAGATCGTGCATCTTTTTTATCCACACCAATTATGCGCAGGATGGGCTTTAGTCTGGATACGGTCCAGATATCCAAGTGATGTAGCGGAAGCGTTCATCAAACACAGAGAGGCATATTCTATAATGCTGCGAATTTAGCCTTGCAAATTGTGGCTGCCCCTGTAGCATCAAGCTTGGATAATATCCTTCGAAGGGCTCCTAGCGTCTGTCTAGCTCTTGTTGTTATATTGGAAATATGCCTTGACCATGCCAGCTTACTGTGAACTGTCACACACAGGATTTCAAGTTTGTCTGTTTCACTGAGGATAGTGTTTCCGAAGTAAAGTTGTATTCTTGTTGGAGTTCTCTTTCTAGAGATGGGCAATTCCACGAAAAAGTGGACATGAACTAAAAAAACAATTGGCTCTATTTCAAATCCTATTAATTTTTTCTGGATTATTTTTCCATACAACATGATCCTATGATTATATCTTTCAGTTCACATGATTTTTTGTTATTCTTGGGTGTCTCTTTACTGGAGAAACGGAAACCATACATGAAACTCCACACATGGGACTACCCTGTGCAAATTTCAGGAAAATCCTTATATTTTCCAAATTTTCTGGTATTTTTATTATTTAAGGCACCAAATTAGATGACTGATAATCAAAGTACCTTTTCAGATTAAAATTTCAGTCTTTTGAGTGCTCTAAAGTATATTTTTAAATTAATCAAATCCTCCGGACAAACTGTAATGTCCGTGACGCTGAAAATGTAATGTCCGTGACGCTGAAAATGTAATATCCGTGACGCAACGTTTTGTTGTCTAGATCACATATACCTGGTCCTTTTCGAAAAATCCAACTTGGATTCAATTCATCATTGCCTTGTCTATAATTGAATACCTATATCACACTCGTGAGGTCTCAGAACTCACAGATTTTTGCAAAGATGTATATGGATGCAAAAAGTCATGTCCAAAAAATGTAATGTCCGTGACGGCGCACATTTTGCAGAATTACTCAGTAACGAATTGGATAAATGTTCTGAAACCGTTTTTGCATACTTAACCAGGCTATTGCTTTTTAATCAAAATAAAAGTTAGACATTAGTTAGAGGTATGAATTAGTAGTGGCATTGGAAAGTCATGAAAATACTGTCTGTTTGTAATGTCCGTGACGCTGGAGTTGCCCAGATGGTAAATGCCTTGGACTTTGATGGTTCAAAAGTCACATTCCATTTGATAGCCCATTGTCTAATTTCCTGCAGATCTTTGTTTAAACTTGCACTGACTGCCTAAGCTTCTCCTGATGATCTAATTTCGCAGAACAAGGTGGGGTCATCCGCATACAAATACAAAGACTTCTCGCAATTATATCCCAGGGGGGGTATTCTGAAAGCTCATTTAACTTTTCATTTAAATATGCACTTAAGTCCATGATTTAATTGCACGCTGATTGAGTGGATAATCGGTATTCTGAAAGCTCAATCAGCGTTCAATTAACTTCTGCGCGACTATGTTAAGCTCCTCCCACCTCATTAATATTCCATCCAATCAAATAGGCTGTTACAAGATTTTTACGCGCACTAACGCGCATGTGACCTCCTTCTTGGCATGGCCCTCTGCTCTCATCAGCTCTCGCGTTGAAAATCACTCCATATTTGTTTTCACTGTGATAAATCTGAAATAAATTGTAACTATATCATCTAATGCCTGCATAGTCATTGTATCACACCTTTGATTGAAAGAAATATTACTTTGTAAATATTGTGTAATTTGTAGCTATGTTATTTTATTCAACGAGACATTTCCTGTAAGTCAATATCTTCAATACCCCTGTCAATAGGATGAAAAGGTATTAATAACAAATCATTTCATTTTAATGTTAATTGCAGCAATATGAAATCAATCGACATGTCGGTAACTATAGGACATTTAATGATGAACATTTGCATGTTTCTGTTATTGAAATTAAACTTAATTAATTTGGATAAGATACATCCTTCAACAATTTTGTTTTCCTCCAAAATAAGTGGTTATTACTTCAATTTATGAAACCATGTACCCTAGGCCATGATGATGAAATCGTCAGATTTTAACTTTACGCTGTTTTATAAAGGATACATTTAATATAAAAAGTGAATATTGTTTGCAAGTTTTGATATTTATATCATTCAAATGCCTCCAATATTTGTCTGATTGTATTTGTGAATTAAAAGTCCATCTAATATATGCAACGTGTATAACAAAAAAGGTTATGATGATTTAGTTATCCCTAGAAGCAAATAATGTATACAATAATACTTGACTAATATCATTTTAGCATAATTTTCTTTCTTTTATTATAAAATAAAATACTTATGTTGTTATTATTGCTGTAATCAGATAATATTTGACATGATCACATGTCTATACATTCTTGAATAATGTGAAGGAAATTAAATATAAACCGTTATGCAATAGAGCCAGAGGCATACACACTGATGCATTTTAATGGAAAGAAGATAATGTTACCATTATTCACCATCATTATGCTTGTTCAAAAGTAGTGATGATCTATTACAAAATGTTACTATATTATGCGGAAACGTATATGGATTAATAGACTTTTTAATAATATTATGTGAATCTATGTTGTCTAATGCAATATCCTATCTCTGTGATAGCGATTACGATATGCGTCATTATGTGCGAGAAAACCCCATCCATGCTGGGATGTGAGTTCGTGGTTCAAATTTACTTCCTCCCGGTGCTAGTTATGACTTATGAGAGGTCTATAGCTCTTTTAACTTTTTCATTATCTTCAGACTTAAATGACCGCTAATTAAGCTTTCAGAATACCAATTTGCAATTAAATTACGCGTAATAAGATGCGCGCAGATTACCCAACTGCGCGTAATGATTTCCCGCCAAATGCTTGTTACCATGGTAGTTAAATGATTGAGAAGTTAATTTGGCTTTCAGAATACGAAAACGCTGATTGAACGCTGATTGAGTGCTAATTTGCTTTCAGAATTATACCGCCCCAGCTCATCAATGCAGACCGAGAACTGTTAGTGGGCCGACAACTGATCCCTGAATGACTGAGGCATTGATGGTGGTGGTGCTTGATGATTGGCCCAACAGGACGACTTTGACAGATTTCAAAGATTGCACATAGTTTTAATCCCTCTTGTGGATTCTAGAATCCATTCATTTTAGTCATAAGAGAAATTCGGAAACATGCTCCATGTTTATTGGTAATACAAATACATTATTTAATGGAACTGCTAGAGTTCCAAGTAGGTTTTGCGAATGTTGACAATATTTACAGATCCCCGTAAGCTTCCATTAGCAGTTCCAATACAGGGTGGCCCCCAAAAAACGGAACGGGGCACTTCCCAAAATAAAGTAACCCAACTGTTATGTTCATCGGATAGGGTGTCTTTTCCAATGAAAAACGATACCAAGATCATTATTTTTGGTTGTGTAGTTTTTGTTATATGGCGCTCTGAGTAACACGATGTCAGGTTCCCATTTTTGTCAAATTATACCAAGTCAGTGCCTGATAAATCGCACTTCGAGGCTCGTCATAGCGTCGAGCAACCATGCCCATTATTTCGTCACGGCTGAATGCACACTAACAATAGCGCGCGTATTGCTCGTTGTTCGAATGCTATGACAGGCAGTAAGTGCGGTTTATCAGGCACTGACTTGGTAAAAATTGACAAATAAAGGGAACCTGACGGGTGACCTCGCTAGTCATAAGGACCGCTAGTCATAAGGACCGCTAGTCATAAGGACCGCTATTCATAACGTGTAACTTCCTATACGTGAAGGACCGCTATTCATAATACGAAAAGGGGGTCGCTATTCATAAAGGCATAAGGACCGTTATTCATAAGGACCGTTATTCATAATGTGATATAAGGGTCGCTATTCAAAATTCGCATTGAGGGTCATTACTCATAAGGACCGCTATTCATAATACAAAATCGGGGTTGCTATTCATAAACATGAAGAAGGGGCGCTACTCATAATTTATATTGGGGGTCACTACTCATAAGGACCGCTATACATAATACAAAAAGAGGGTCGCTATACATAATATGGAATGAGGGTCGCTAGTCATAATACGAGAAGAGGGTCGTTACTCATAATACGGATTGAGGGCCGCTACTCATAATACGGAATGAGGGTTGCTAGTCATAATACGAGAATAGGGTCGCTATTCATACTACGAGAAGAGGGTCGCTAGTCATAATATGGAATGAGGGTCGCTATTCATAATACGGAAGGCGGGTCGCTATTCATAATACGAGAAGAGGGTCGCTACTCATAATACGGAATGAGGGTCGCTAGTCATAATACGAGAAGAGGACCGCTACTCATAATACGAGAAGAGGACCGCTACTCATAATACGGAATGAGGGTCGCTAGTCATAATATGAGAAGAGGGTCGCTATTCATAATATGGAATGAGGGTCGCTATTAATAATAATGTTATGGAATGAGGTTCGCTAGTCACAATACGAGAAGAGGGTCGCTATTCATAATATGGAATGAGGGTCGCTATTCACAATACGAGAAGAGGGTCGTTAACCATAAAAAATGAATGAGCAACAAAATGATAATAAAAAAGGGAAATTTGGATGGGGGCCACCCTAATGGCTGTGGCGTACCTAAGGAGGGGGGGGGGGGGGCGACACACGGCCCCGAACATTTGTCAAAAACATTTATTGAAAACATACATTTCTTAACAAATACAAAAAAAAGGTGTGCCCAATAACGTACGCGACTCATCACCCCGTATAATGAATAGCGACCCTCTTCTCGTATTATGACTATACGACCCTCATTCCGTATTATGAGTAGCGGTCCTCTTCTCGTATTATGACTAGCGACCCTCATTCCGTATTATGAGTAGCGGTCCTCTTCTCGTATTATGAGTAGCGGTCCTCTTCTCGTATTATGACTAGCAACCCTCATTCCGTATTATGACTAGCGATCCTCATTCCGTATTATGCATAGCAACCCTCTTCTCGTATTATGAATAGCGACCCTCATTCCGTATTATGAAAAGCGACCCTCATTCCATATTATGACTAGCGACCCTCTTCTCGTATTATGACTAGCGACTCTTCTCGTATTATGACTAGCGACTCTTCTCTTATTATGACTAGCGACCCTCTTCTCGTATTATGACTAGCAACCTTCATTCCGTATTATGTGTAGCGGCCCTCAATCCGTATTATGAGTAGCGGTCCTCTTCTCGTATTATGACTAGCGACCCTTTTCTCGAATTATGAATAGCGACCCTCATTCCATATTATGACTAGCAACCCTCTTCTCGTATTATGACTAGCGACCCCCATTCCGTATTATGAGTAGCGGTCCTATTCTTGTATTATGAATAGCGACCCTCTTCTCGTATTATGAATAGGGATCTCTATGAATAAAGACCCCGATTTTGTATTATGATTAGCGACCCTCTTCTTGGAATATGAATAGCGGTCCTTATGAATAATGACCCTTATGAATAATGACCCTTATGAATAATGACCCTCTTCTCAAATTATGTATAGCGGTCCATATGAATAGCGGTCCTTATGATTAGTGGTCCTTATGACTAGCGGTCCTTATGACTAGCGAGCGGACCCCAACCTGACATGGTGTCACTCAGAGCACCCTAAAACAAAAAACTACATGACCAAAATGACTGATCTTGGTATCGTTTTTCATTGGAAAAGACAACCTAACCGATGGACATAATCATTATGTTGCTATATTTTGGGAAGTGCACCGTTCCGGTTATTTGGGGCCACCTGCAGTATAGAAACCGCTTAACTTCATTAAAATCCTTTGTTTAATGCAACTTGCAACTCTCATTGAGAATTTATCTGCTTTATACATATAAGCCACACAGAGAACATAAAAGACCTCTCTCTGTCACATGCAGAACTAACTTTAAAAAACCCACTTTGCATCGAATAGGTGTGAATAGGCATGCCGTTTATGTATTTAAGGAATGGGCATAATTAATACAATATGCATAAAATCCATGTTTTTGTCAAATATTCCGCAGAATGTATGTTTTAGGCATTCCTTACCCAATAGTTCCCCTGTGTATTTTTTGTTAACCCATGTTCTGTCAAATGAAGTAAAATTTAGAGAATAGTACATGTATAACAAAATATCAACAATTTTCTTTGTCCAATAAATCTTTCCCAGGCTGAATATTACATGTTGAATGAAAAAGGAAACCCAATTCCAATGTTCAAAAGACAATTAATCGTCGGAGACTTAGTTATTTATGTTGATGCCTTTTCAAGGAGCTGCAGCATAACCCCCAGTCATGACATACATCATCATTGTTTTCTGGGAAGGTTGAAACCTGCTTGCTCTGCAAATGTTTTGCGCCACTTACTTTAAAGTTGCGCGGACAAGGGATATAGAGGTAGCTTCGAAAATCGCGACTGGCTGAAGCCATGAAAAATTAATGCGGAGAGTAACGACTCCTCTTGCCAAATGAATTGCTTTTAGCTCAATTAAACGCAAATTTGTGTAATATTACAACAAATAAGTATAGGTTTCCATCACTCTCACACAACCTCTATCGCTCACACACAGAGCGGCTGACGCGTCGAGAGCAGCGGTCGATTTGAAATACGTGCCTTTGTAGTTTTTCCATCGCATTGCATGATAAGCAGGCGCGCCAGAAGCAGTTTTGGATTGGGGGGGGGGGGGGGGGGGCAAAACCCCAAGGGGGCTTACAATGTGTGTGTGTAGGGGCTCATGCCCAACCACACTCTGGGTTGCCAACTTTGAGCCAGATGTGAGAGTGAGATATTGCGAGGGAGCGAAGCGACTGAGTGTGGGGAGGGAGTGGGAGGAGGGGGTCCCCCCTCCCACGGTAGGGAGCTTTTGCATTTTTGGACTTGAAATATTGTGCAATCTGGTGCATACCTAGATAGGGAATTCGGCTGTATTTGGGAAAGCGTGATATGATTTGATCGACAGAAAGTTTTAATATATTTTTCACGTAGAAAACAAATAATTGACACACTAATAAATATATTCCCCAAAACACACACACAACAACATAAACCGTATGATTCAACAACACACAGCCAATAATGAGTCCCGAGGGCGCGAAGCGCCTGAGGGCTGGAGCAGTGAGTGAGGGGGAGGGTTTGAGAGGGGGTATCCCCGTCCCACGGTAGGAAGATTTTGCATTTATGGACTTCAAATTGTGCAATCTGGTGCATACCTATAGATAGGAAAGATTAACTGTATCTGGGAAAGCGTGTTATGATTTGATATATTTTTCACGAAGAAAACAAATAATTGACGCACTAAATATGCACCCAAACTATTGTATTTAGTGTCATACACAGTTCCAACATAAACCATATGGCGCATGTATGATCCAAGAACATGGCCTACAGCCAATAATGAATCCCGAGGGAGCGAAGCGACCGAGGGCTTGGGCAGAGCCAGAGGGGGAGGGTTTGGGAGGGGGTATCCCCCTCCCACGGGGAAGACTTTACATTTACATACTTTAAATGGTGCAATTTGGTGCACTTCATTGCATACCTGTGAAGGAAATTTAGAATCCGAGTTAAAAAAAAAAAGAATAAAATGTCTATGCTCTCATCAGATGTGTACAACAAACTGAGATAATCTTTTTTGAACGTTAGCACATACATTTGATTGTGTCTTTCCCACTCTTTAAAAAAAAAAAATTGGGAGGGGGGGGGGGCTTTTTGTTTTGTTTGGGGGGGGGGGCAAAATTGCGTTTTGCCCCCCCCACTTTTTGGATTGGGGGGCAGGGGGCGGCCGCCCCCCCTGCCCCCCCCCCCCCCCCCCCCCCCCACTTCCGGCCCCTATGATGATAAGAGCAGTGTCTCTACAATGAAATATGTAATATTCAAATATTTTCTCTACAAAAGTACAAAGACAATTCTAACCCTTCAATTAAGACCGTATCGAGTTCGTTGCAGTTTCGCCACTGAGCCAGTGGTTTTTCACACTTGCAATGCAGTGAGTGAGTGCAGTGTGTGTATTTCGCGCGCCCGTTGCACATGCACATAGCGTGCACATTGTGGCATTCGAGGTTCGAAATGTTCATCAAAATTTGGTTTGTTCCATTACAAATGTGACAGAAACGATCATGTTTCTAGAAAATATTAGACAGGCGTTGTCCTCTTTAATTGGCATGATTGGCACTGGCAAATTCATGAGGTTGATATTAATCAGCGAATTTCTTCGATTAGTTCCGGGTGACATTGTCAGAAGTTTTGAGTGCATATAGATTAGACACAAAAAAGCCCTAGCAGCCGTCATTGAGCGAAATTCCGTAATATAATACTGTCCCAGCATGCAATGCAATGGAAGAATTGCAAAGGCATCAATAGTAGTGCATGTAGCCACTGACTGTGTATGTATACATTAATTTACGTGTATTCATCACGTTTTGCATTCATTCATGATGCAGTATTATGCAGAGTGCGCTGATAGGATTGCTCGCCGATGTCTCTACGCTGTGTATAATTATTCAGATGATCGAGACTTCGGAAATGGGCTTTGGTGCATTCGCAAACCATGCTGGAACGTACGTAATGCTTAAACACGATAACGTTGTTCCGAATTGGTAGCTTGCGCTGTGCGCAGCGAACGCGTTACTTGACTAGCGCCATTTGGAACGCCTTGATCGCATACCTCTAAGGTAAACAAAATAAAGTGTGATGTTTTAATTACTATATCACATGCAGGAAATATCGAAGGCATGGCCATGGTCGACGAGACTCCTGAGCAAACCACACAAGACGAATCAGGTATGAAATGTAACATTCAAGTGCAATTGATAAACATCATGTAAATGGTGGCCCCCAAAAACCGGAATGCCGGGATACTTCCCACAACACAGAAAAAGGGGTTGAGATGTGGGGATGGGGAAAACTTCATGGGGGTTCTCCACTTTCTTTATACCCGCTATTTGTGCATCGCCACAGTCTTGCAATTATTCAAAGGTGTACAAGTGGGCGATGATCATAAGATTAGCTATTCATTATTGACCGAGCAATCGCTTAAAGCATGTGTAATGATAAATACCTTTGTGTTAATTACCACCCCCTTGTACATCTTTGCATAAATGCTCAATAGTGGCAAAGCACGACTAGCAACTAAAAAGAAGGGGGAGAACCCCCAGAAATTTGTCCCACCTCCTCATCTGAGCCCCCGTCTCTTTCCCCGTCCGTTATAGTTAAAGTGATAGTTGCAGGGCTAGTTTTACAGAATAATGATAAAAGGGGCTCTAAAGATTCTAATCACTGAAGCGCGCAGTGGTAAGGAACTGTTGTTGAATCCCTTGTAAAGGTGAATTACAACTCCATTCTTAAAGGGATCTAGTAACTTTGTTGACAGGGTGCAAAAAGTGATGAGTGGTTGATACAATGTATATTGTTGTTATCTGATATGTCCACTGGGTGTTGTGTCATTACGTGATTCTAGTGTTAGATTGTCCACCACCATCATGAGGAGTTGACTCCTCAGATCGCTATCTTGCTCCAGGCTAATGCCACAGCCAGTGCAGTTTGATGGACAACACCTGTTAGTGCTAGTCTCTAGCAAGGAAACATCTGTATGATTTATTTTTTTGGTAAAGGCTCACATATTAATAGTAACTAAACTTTTGGCACAATAAACCACTATATAAATTAGTAGTATGGACAGCTTAACTTCTGTAGTGAGCATAAAGCTGACATCATAATATTTTTTTATTATTCTAAAGGCTTAGGTAATTTTTGTTTTAATCCTTACACTGATACAAGGATAGTGGCAGTGTTGAGTGAGTGTGTTGGTAACTGCGTCTAGCTCTCTATTCCTCTCTCTTCCTCTCACACACACTTATCTCTGACTACGGGAAGCGGTTGGTCTGTGTGCAGAGTTTATGGCGATTTCAGAATCATGAAGTGAATGGGTTAAAGACCTTAGTTTAGGCCATCTAAGTGAGGTCGGTACAAACGACTCTGTTACCTCATGTGAAAATTTCAAGTGAAATGGACTTTATATGGCCGAGTAATAAGCAAAAATGCAAAGTGACATTCACTCACTCATTGCATTCACTTTGTACACGGTTCTGACGATCCGTTGGATAATTTGACATCTGACCACTTCAATCGTAAATATCTTTGTAACGAAAGGGAAATTTGAAAAACCGAAACCTGTCCCATGCTTTTTTTGTTAATAAGAATACAACAAGGTATGAGGGAACCGCTAGAATTCCAATTGGATTTGGAGGATTTGGACAATGTTACTAAGTCCTTTTAAGTGTTTCCACCTGAATTAACTTGGCTTGGTGTGTTAATTGGGCTAAAGATTGACTTTAAGTGGATTTTAATAGTTTGTTATGTGCTCTTCAATTAAATTATTAAAATTGCCCCCCTCCCTTTAGCTTTCTCCAAACTCAGTATACTCATTCACGCTTGCCATACACTCCCAGCTCAGTATCATTCTCCCCAATAGTACATTCACATAACATCCAAACCATTCATTTTCCAGAAACCATGGAGTGAAAAAGATCAAGATTGAGTGACCAGTTTTAGGGATAATGTTATATTAAAATAAAGCGGATTTATTTTTGAATGTCACTCACACAACAGACCAGATAACGGTCAGAATTATACGGGAGCTAGATATATTTATACCAATGGAGCTAAGTGCATAAAACAGGATGGAATTGTGGGGGTAAGTATTTGGCCGGGACTGCGGGGCTGGAGCTTGGCTAGGTTCAGGCTGGGTTCTACTTCGCAACAACTGTACACAAGACACTGCAGACATGTGTACTGGTTGGCTTCCTCAGGCAGACTGCCAGATTTAATGTGTAGTTACTTGCTACTCAATTTAAACACAATATAACACAAGATCACTCTAAATTCCATGCAAATTAGCTGGTGATAAATATACATAAGAATAAAGGCTAATAAATATTCATGGCATGCACCCGGCATGCACTGTACAAGTAATGTCAGTACTGAATATTCATGCATAATGGTTATTCATGATGCATAGTAAACTGTATACATCTACACATATTCAAATGACCTCATCAATATTCATAAGGGCAGACCAGATGTGCAGTGAAGGATATGAGAGAGAATGGAGATCAATCTGAAAGGATGAGGGTGATTGGGTGGAAATGAAATGCAAATGAGTTAATGAATATGTACTAGTAGATGAAATGGTATGGAGTGGCATGGCAAGTTAAAATGATGAGTGGGGGTTGGAACTGTATAAAATATAGCCCTACAAACCATTCCTCCTCTTACAAAAAAAATGTCCTCATTTTACAAGCTCTTATCGGATTAAAGAGTACAGTAATTATAAATGATTCATTCTCATCTAGAGCCACATTTACGTAATACAACATATAAAAACAAACCACTAGGAACAATTTTATGGCAAAATTGATCACTACTATTGGCAGTGTTAAATAGTCATCATGTATCCTTTAAATTGTCATGATCAACATAAAATAAAATAACAATTAATTTGTCCTCTTTTCGTAAATACATGTATTGTATAAAGAACCTTTTTTTTTTTTTTTTTTAATGCATTCTGTATACTGCCGTTTACTCTCCAAATAAACCAAGATATATTTTTCTCATGCACAAGAATCAAAATTTAATTACATTAATAATATCTCAAGTGCCTAAAAAAAAACTTATTCGTTATTAAATATCAGGCACAATATGGCGACCATAAGTGAAAACCAATTCCAATATTTATCAATACAAAATAAACTAATGGCACTTATTTCAAAATTTGCCTTTACACATAGTTCTTCAACCATGGATAAACAAACATTATTATACTATTTTGTTAACCCTTTTTTTTAAAAAACCATAAATAATCAGACATTAATATTATTTTTTTCTCTCTCTTTTACCTGTTATATTTATAACCATATATAACCAATATTATGTTTTTCTTCAACAATGAACGATCTGGCATTATTTTCACTTCATCTAAAAATAACCAAACATTTAGAATGTACTTTTCTCTTTCTAAAAAAATTTTCCAAAATAAATTCAACAATTCAACCATTTTTTTTTTTTTATTTTGGCCTTGAACAACAACTTTTCTTTTAACTGTTTGTTTTGTTGCTCAACTCTCCCTTTTATACGTGTACTATATATTATTATTAACAATCATATATAACACTAATTTAACAAACAAATAGATCAAAGTCAATTTCACATCTTATTCAGTGTGCAAAGACTAATGCATCTTCAGTTTTTCGACCAAATAACGTTGCTTCACTGTATTGCGACGAATAATTAATGTAACAGTCTTTGGGACTTCGCCTAACACTTCTACCTGCTATCAGTCCATTCACTCCATTCTCAAGTCTATAACCTTTCTTTTCTTCCTTTCAAAATTGTCCTCTGCACTAATGTCCGTTCTGAAGTCTCTGCTTGTGCAAATTTACTATTCAAGATTTCCTTCCTTACTAAGTGTCCATTTCACTAACGTCCATTCTAAAGTGTCCATTCTTCTTCCTAATGAATTATATCATCTGTTCATTCTTTCCTAAATGTACCTTTCTGCTCCTTTCACTCCTATACTGTGCATCGGCTTTTATCAGTCCATATAATAAATGTACTTAACCTGTGTTCTAATGTTCAATATTAAAATGTTTTTAATATCCTATCCCAATTTAAATTCTCAATTAATTTCTATTTCCTATCCAATTATTTTTCCTATCAAATTTATTTCTGTCTAAATTAATTTTTCCACTTTTGGTAGTCCTTAAAGCGTTGTGGTTCGCGAATTCGTCTTCCATAACGCGGTCTCTAGATGGTTCCTGGCCAACGGTTGTTGAGTCTCCCGGCGCTGATGAGGATGCTTGCGTCTCGGCTCGCGTCTCGTCTTGCGTCTCGGCTCGCGTCTCGGCTTGCGTCTCCGCCGACGAAGTGGTTCGCGGCGTCGTAGAGAACCTGGTAGAAGTTGGCTGGTTTCCCTCAATTGGAGTTTGAGTGTGTGTATCAGCACTGCCCGGTCCCAGGTATTGGTCAGGTGAAGACGACTGTGCTGACCATAGTGGTTGGTCAGTACTCTCCCTGGAGTAAGTATCTCCCAGATGATTCGGCCTATCTGACCATGATGGTTGGTCAGATGGGCCATCCCTGGACTGAGTAGATGGGCGGCTCGTTGACGGCTGATTCGGCCTATCTGACCATGATGGTTGGTCAGGTGGGCCATCCCTGGACTGAGTAGATGAGCGGCTTGTTGACGGCTGATTCGACTGCTCTGCCCATGAAGGTTGGACAGAACTGTCTTGCCGCTGGTGAGAAATGGATTGGTCAGCTGTGGCTTGACGAGTAGGCTGGTCACGATTCCTGTTGGGTGATTGATGTCCCTGGTGATCTGCTGGTTGACGAGCTGAGGGGAACACTTCAATAGTGGCAGGATTTGCTTTACCCATTGGAGGAATTAGGGAGTTACTTCCTGGTGCAGATGGTTTGCGGACAGGAGCTGGGTGTCGGCTTCCCTCTAGGCTAGCTTTCGAACGGAACAACTTAAGTCTATTGTGGTGGACTAGCTTTTCTTTCTTCTTGTCATCAACTATCTTGTAGTTTAACCCATCCAGTGAAGATGAGATGACGGTGAATGGTCCGCGCCAGTTTGGATCAAGTTTGTTCCTTGCAATTACTGGATCATGTAACCAAACTGTATCTCCGGGTTTATACTGGACCATACGGCTTGATGTGTCGTAGTCCTTCTTCTGTCTCTCTTGAGCTTGACGTAGATTCTGCTGCACAAAATTGAAGGCTTTTCTGAGTCGTCCACAGACATCTGCAACATATTCCTCTGCTGAATTATAGGGTGCAGAAATGACAGGACAGGTGAGGTTAGCAGGCAACCGGGCTTCTCGTCCATGCATTATGTAGTACGGTGTCAGGCCAGTGCTGGAGTGAACACTAGAGTTGTACGCAATCTGAAGTAGGGGATATGTGTGTCCCATTCTCCTCCTTGATGAGCCATGTACTTGGCTAACTGCTCCTTAATGACTCGATTGGCTCTCTCTACTAAACCTGCTCCTTGCGGGTGATATGGTGATGACCTAGATTTGCGAATGCCAAGTTTCCTGCAGAGATCTTGGACAATCTTGGACTCAAATTGTCGTCCTTGGTCCGTGTGTATTGCTTCTGGAACGCCATGCTCCTTTATGTAGTCTTCAAAGAGGTGTTTGGCGACAGTTCGTGCGGTCTGATCTTTCATTGGATATATGTTGATGTACTTGCTGAAGTGATCTACTGCTACCAACATGTAGCGATAACCATTCTTCGAGGTAGGAAGTTCAGCAATATCTGCAAATACGAGTTGAAGAGGGTGATCAGATGTAATATTCTGCAACGGAGCTTGATGTTTAGGGTTGGGCATACGGATAGATTCGCAAGCAGTACATGTGTTGCAGTGTTCGTGGATGTCTCTGGACATAGAGGGCCAGTAGCACATAGCTTCTGCTCGCTGGATGCAACGCTTGGCTCCAAAATGTCCTGCTGCTGCATTGCCGTGAAGCTGATCTAGTATTTCTGGAACCATAGAAGTAGGGACGACTGCTTGTAGGGTGACGTTTCCAAAATGATCCTCTTTCTTCCTGTATATGATTTCATTCTCTATGGTGAATCGAGGAAACTGCCAAAGAAGTCGTCTCAGAGATGGAGGCTGACGTCGGATGAAACGGACTGATGGGTGGTGTCCACTGCAAACATATTCAATGATCTTCTGAAGATCCTTATCATTTCTTTGGTGATACTTGATCTGGTTGAGATGGTTTGCCAGGGTGAACTTGGATTCTTGGTCAGCTTGGTCTGTCAATGCTGAAGAAACTGGCTTGTGTCCACCTGGACTGTCCTTGGTTACTGGTTGAGTTTCGACCACATTGCAGCGGGGTTGGCTGAATGGAGGATGTCGCTCTAGATTTGAAGATGGATGCTGAATACCAGATGGCTGCTGGGTAGGAAGTCGTGACATCGCGTCAGCGTTTTGATGTGAGCGTCCCTGCCGATGCATGATGGTGAAGGTGTACGCACTCAGCTCGATCACCCATCTGGCTCGGCGGCCTGATGCTTCATCCTGGATTGGTATTTTATTGAAGCTTAGCAAAGGGCGATGGTCCGTGATTACATCAAATTCCTGTCCTCTCAAGTAGTGTCGGAAATGTCGCACTGAAGCGACGACTGCCCAAAGTTCTCTGTCGTACGTGGACCACTTCTGTTGAGTATTGTTGAGTTTCTGGCCGTAGTATGCAACTACACGTTCTTTGCCATCGTGCACCTGCGTTAGTACTGCTCCGATTGCATCCTGCGAGGCGTCGGTTGCTAGTCGAAAGCTTGAGTTGAAGTCAGGGTACGCCAAGATAGGAGGATTGGTAAGCGCTTCTTTGAGAGTGTTGAAGGCTGATTCACACTCTTCCGTCCAGAGGAATTGAACTTTCTTCTGTGTAAGCCTGGTCAGGGGTGCTGCTATCTTCGAGAATGATGAGATAAAGCGACGGTAGAACGACGCTAGCCCGATGAAGGATCTGATCTGAGTAGCATTCTTCGGTCTTGACCATGCTGAAACCTTGGAAATGTTACTAGGGTCTGGACGAACACCAGATGAACTGATCACATGTCCGAGATAGTTGACCTGCTTCTTGAAGAATTGGCATTTGGACATCTTCAACTTCAGTCCAGCATCTCGAAACCGTTGTAGAACTTCTTGTAGATTGGACATGTGTGATGGGAAGTCTCGTCCAAGTACAATGCAGTCATCCAGATATACTAAGCAAGTGGACCAGTGTAGACCCCGTAGAACATGCTCCATGAGTCGTTGGAATGTCATTGGTGCACTGACGAGGCCAAACGGCATGACGTTGAACTCATAAAGTCCAGTTCCAGTAGTGAATGCCGTCTTCTCCTTACCGTCCGGGTGTAATGGGACCTGCCAATATCCCGAGGAGAGATCAATGACACTGAAGTAGGATGAAGAAGATAGGGCATCGAGAGTGTCGTCCTGACGAGGAATGGGATGTGAGTCTTTCACTGTGACAGCGTTCAAGGCACGGTAGTCGATACAAAATCTGAAGCTGTTATCTTTCTTCTTTACCATCACAATTGGGCTGGACCATGGGCTAAAACTGTGTTGGATGATTCCACGGTCAAGTAGGTTGTTGACCTGCTGTTCGATCTCAAGTCTCATCGCTGGTGATGTGCGGTAGGCTCTTTGATGAACAGGCCTGTCAGTAGTGGTGTGGATTTCATGGTGAATCATACCAGTCTGTCCAATATCATCGGTGGAAGAACTGAAAACATCATGATAACGGTGAAGAAGTTCCTGTGCTTGGTTGTATTCTTGTTCAGTGAGATCTGCTGTAGACAACATATTGCAGACTTCTGATTGCTGCTGTGGTTCAGTTCCTGCGACGACTTTGTCGACCAAGGCGTATTCTTCATCTTCATGACCAGTGATGTATTTGATGGAAGCTCTATTGTTTCTGATGTGGGGTTGATGAGACGTACTAGGATGAGTCCATCCTGGGGTCGAAAAAGACATCTCGCGCCGGCAACTTGATGGTGCTCATCTATAGAGGGCTCGAAGAAGCCATCGTAATCTCGTGGACTCATATCAGCCTGTTGAGATATAAGACGTCCGTGCACGTGAGATTCACTCATCTGTGGAAGTGTAGCTTTACCCACTAGCGAAACGTTGCATCTCCGGGGGACTTGATATTGACGATGGTCTACCAGTGGTATTGCTGAGCCTTGAATGTAGAATGTTGAAGTTAGGGAGGATATTGAAGCGCCATGCTCTGTAAAGAAATTCCAGCCTAGAATGCAAGTATGGCAGATGTTTCTAGCAATGTAAAACTGATGTGAGATGGTTTTACTACCAATATGCAAGGTTGCTGTAGCTGAACCAATCGAGTCTAGCGATTCACCTGTAACGGATGATGCAAGGGTGGTAACCTTATGTAGAGGGCTGCGTTGACCTTCAGGAATTGAATAGTAGAAGTCAGCGCTTAGAAGAGAAATGTGTGCTCCGGTGTCAAGAAATGCAAGAACGTATGTGTTGTCAAGTATGACTGGAACATAGGGAGGTGGTTGTGATGAAGGAGGGAGATCCTGGCTCTTACTCGATGACATCACAGGCACGCCTTGTTGTGGAGGTGCTTCAAATGGTAATGCAGTTGGTGGAGGTACTGGAGGTGGCGATGGAGGTAGTAGTCCATCCACTGGGGGCGACTGTTTTTCTGGTTGGGTCTGTTGTAGAACCGTTGGTGACTGACCCTCATCACCAACTACTCGTAGTTTTCCTGGTCCTCGAACTGCACATGATGAGAGCGCGGTGATGATTTCCAGTCCGATTGTGTTGAATAATGACTGCGATCCTGATCACGCTGCGAGCGATGTCGTCTCTCGTTGTAATGGGGTGATCGACGACGATCCCAAGTAGGTGACGAGTGGCGCTGTTCCCTCGGAATATCACGAGACGGAGAATACTGTCGTCCATGGTGGTAGGAATTCTGTTGATGACGACGTTGATCCCTTGGTTGATCAATCGAAGGATGCCTTTGTTCATCGTTGAAGGGTGATGTACGTCTGTATCTATATGGCGACAAATCACGATGACGGTTCCTGGACCGATCGAAGGAGGGAGTACTACGTCTGTCATACGAGGAGTCACGATCGAAGGAGGGAGTACGACGTCTGTCATACGAGGAGTCACGATCGAAGGAAGGAGTATGACGTATGTCATACGAGGAGTCACGATCGAAGGAGGGGGTACGACGTCTGTCATACAAGGAGTTACGATCGAAGGAGGGGGTACGACGCCTGTCATACGAGGTGTCACGTCTACTCCTGTGTGTTGACTGAGAATAATGATCTCGCCTTGGTGGAGAAGGAGATTGGTATCTTATTTCACGCTTGCGAGGCGGTGACTTGTGTCCCATCTCTAACTTCTCGATCCGGCTCAGTACAGAATCCAACTTATCTGCTAAGTGTTGTTCTTCTGACGTGGCAGCCACTGTCGTCCTGTTCTCTGGCTGTGTTAGCTTAGTAGCTCGCTCTATTCTAATGGCGTATTCAAGTGCATCATCAAATTTCTCAGCTCCAAGTTCGTAGACTTTTCGACGAAGTTGTGCATCGATTCCAGCCATAAAACGCCTAAATTTCTCCCCATTTTGTGCATTGTTGTCATAGTCTGGGAAGGCTTCTACAACTAGCGTGGATAGAGATGCTGCGTAGACTTCAAGTGGCTCATCTTGGTCTCGCACTCTTGCAGTGATGCATGACTGGAAATTTGTGATGTATGTTGACCCACCAAATACCGACTGTAGGGCCTTCTTGGTTTTTGAGTAGTCCGACTTTTCAGATGCAGGGAGGCTGTCCCAAACTGTGAATGCGGAAGAGGACAGTCGTGACGGTAGCAGAAATTCTTTCTTCGCTGAGCTGTCTTGTGCTGCGTCCACAGCAACTTCGAAACGCTTCACCCAGTGACGAAAATCTTGACCGTCATCCCCCGAAAAGGGTTCTGGAAGATCTATTCTATATGACGACATGCTTAAACTGTGTCTCTTTACACGACTGAAGGTATATATTTAAGCAAAATTTATGTGAACAAACCGAAGAAGGGCGAATATCTATACTGTCTCACGTTGCATAATGTGAAAGTGTCATCATTCGAATCAATGTAGTGATGAAGGGCGAAACATTCATTACACTCAGCAAAATTTCAAACGTGAAGAAGGGCGAAACATTCATTACACTCAGCAACATTTCAAACGTGAAGGAGGGCGAAAAGGAAGTCAATCTTCTCATTCGATAAAATGTGAAAACACATCACGATGAAGGGAGAGAGAAATCACTCACCAAACACATAAATTGGCTGTACAGTGTCGTTGAAGACAGGGTGAAACTCCAAAAAGAACGGCTGGATTGAAGCTTCATGCAGAAAGGCTATGCTTGAGCCACGCCCTAAAGATGCTGTGCATGCTGCTAAGTGCTTGTTACTTGAAGAGGAGAGCGAAGACCACTAGCTGGCCACCAGTGTGGGGGTTAGTATTTGGCCGGGACTGCGGGGCTGGAGCTTGGCTAGGTTCAGGCTGGGTTCTACTTCGCAACAACTCTACACAAGACACTGCAGACATGTGTACTGGTTGGCTTCCTCAGGCAGACTGCCAGATTTAATGTGTAGCTACTTGCTACTCAATTTAAACACAATATAACACAAGATCACTCTAAATTCCATGCAAATTAGCTGGTGATAAATATACATACGAATAAAGGCTAATAAATATTCATGGCATGCACCCAGCATGCACTGTACAAGTAATGTCAGTACTGAATATTCATGCATAATGGTTATTCATGATGCATAGTAAACTGTATACATCTACACATATTCAAATGACCTCATCAATATTCATAAGGGCAGACCAGATGTGCAGTGAAGGATATGAGAGAGAATGGAGATCAATCTGAAAGGATGAGGGTGATTGGGTGGAAATGAAATGCAAATGAGTTAATGAATATGTACTAGTAAATGAAATGGTATGGAGTGGCATGGCAAGTTAAAATGATGAGTGGGGGTTGGAACTGTATAAAATATAGCCCTACAGAATGATAGCTGAACTTTGACCGGGAACCGGTAATGTGTCGCGATTAGCCAATCACAGGCCGCGTTCAGCGATCATCTGCGAATCTGGGCCAAAGTACGGTCGTAAGTGCAACGAGCTGACCGAAGGGCTATTGTCTCGCAGCGTTCTGCAATAAGATTTTTGATCAAAACTTGAGTCACTCCGAAAAAATAAACTGCTTAAAACTCATCTTTGGCTTTGTTTAAAGACTCTAAATTTATACAGTCGATAGATGAAAGATTATACTTTCAGGAAAAGTAAAATTGTGGGTTTAAGGCTGGGGAGTCACATATGCACTAGTAAAATTCATTCCTTACCCCAACGGAATGTTGTATTGTGTTATTAATTGTTGTTGAAGGCAGGGAGATGTAACCGAACATAACCATTCTCAGACTTGTCAAAAGCTCTTTTTTTAGGTGTTTAGGTGTTTAAGTGTTATGTGTATGCCCCATATACAAGGTTGTATTTCGTTCATAGTGTTAGTATGCTTGTATGCTATTTATGTACTTGGATTTGAATAAATGAATGATGAAAGGAAACACATTTAAAGTATGGATCAGTTTAGATAAATCAAGAATTGGCAAGTTTACCATATATTTTAATTTTCATTCAAGATTCCAGCCCCGGAGAAATGAAACAAGAAAGAGGAGGTAATTATAATGAAATTAATGGATTATCTTATTGCGAATTTAAGCTTTATAATTGATTTATGAACTTTACACAAATTATATTCTCCGGCGTATGATGAAAATAGGTCAGGTAATCAACTTGTAATCGATGTTTAACTTGCTTTATGTAAATTAAGATGCTTCGTAGACTTGATGGCCATTTTATTTTCTGTTTTTGAAGGGGGTCATTGGTTATGTATCCAGCTACATCAAAATCACTACTTGATGGCAAAAAATAAAATGTGAGATTGATATACGATTTGAAAGGGCTGTTCATCTACTTTCATTTGAAGACTATTTCAATTAATTTGTTCAATGTTTGGAAGAGTTATGATCGCGTTTATATATCATAACGCGTTAAAGGGATAGTTGAGTTTCAATATAGAGGGCGCTACGCCAAAATAATATTTTGGTGAGATAATGAAAAACTGAGTGTCAAATTCGAAAGAGCATACAATTTTAATAACAGAATAAACTTTATTTGATCAAATTCGGTTCAGAAATGGCAGAAATATCCATAAACATAACCATTTGTAATAAATGTGGGACCCCACAAGTATTCAATAATTTTGAGCCCGCCGTTAAAAAAGAATGAAAAATGCTTCCTCTTTTAAAAAATCTGCAGAAAAGGTTTTTAAATAGTTGTTGATTATCTCTCTATCTAATCACTATTTCAACAAAACATCACATGCATAATATATTTTGTTAATGATTGAAACCGAAGAGTATTTATGGAGCTCCCTCTTGAGTTTTAACGGCTCTTTTTGCATGATAACCGGCTTTTTACTAAGTCATTTGTAATGTTTTATTCCTTTTGAGCATATTACTATTAGCTCGTAACGTAATTGTGCAGGTTTTGGTTACTACTATTCAGTTTGACCAGAACTGTGCTCTCTTTACCAGAACTCAATTATCCATTTAAGTTGAGACCTAGATATCGACGGTTGAAATATTACACCCACTATTTAAACCATACAAAATTGTTGACAATATTTCAAGTTAATTTTTTGGCATTACGAAGAGCAAAAGTTAATCTCCCTATGTATGTCTAAATGTTGATTTTGCCCCTGGGATCCATTTCCAACGTTTGAAGCCCATAACTGCAAAACATAATTGCTGAAAAGTGGTTGGTTTTGAATAGCCGGTCACATATATATATGGGAATTGTATCTTTCTTAAAGATTACAGATTTATTTATACATGTTGATTATGGTACTTTCGTTAAACGTGCTTTTTTGTTTACTTCAGTGTTACTGATATTTTAATCGTTCAACAATCCAGTGTTATCCGCCCCACCAGTAGAGGATACTAGGCCCGATACGAAAGCTCGACAATCGGGAAGACATGAGGAAGACATCTTGAGACTCGTTCGAGATAAAGTAACAACTTCTGCCGAACCAGAGGATAGCAAAATCAGTTTCACAATCTGGGATTTTGCTGGACATGAAACATACTACACAACACATCAAGTAAGTATATTCATATCTCCCTTTCATTAAATAGTTTTATTTCCACTGTCATGACTGTATGCAAAAGTGTGGTATTTCCAGAGTAATAAAAACAATAAATAATAACAATTAAAACGAACAACCAAATCAGACAAATAACTACCAAATGATCTATCATAGTGATGTAGAGTTCAATGAAATACAAAAGCAGTACATTGCCTCATAAAATATTTGTTTTGAATATTTGTCTGTGCTCAGTTTCTGGAAAAAGAAAAGAACATGTGTTCCTTTTGTATTGATTTTCCTGCTTGCAAGGTGTGTCACATTGATCAATCAAATGCATTGGGAACAAATGTTACATCCATTGTAGAGCACTTCGTTGTTCAGTTGGTATAGCTCCGGCCTATCAGTTCGGAGGTTGATGTTCCGAATCCCAATGCAATCAAAGTGAAATTTCCTTTGCCCAGCTCTCACATTTTTCGGGTACAGATCATTTTAATTTCCATTTACGTTTCTAAATCATAGTTTTGTTGAATGTGTTCAGGTATTTCTGACTTGGAGAGCAGTTTACATCTTAGCTTTTGACCTAAGCAAAGATCTCCACGAGAAGGCAGCCCCTGACGATCTTCCTAGGATTGACAAGGTGACAAAATGCTTATGAATCTTCAACATTGGCTGAAATATTTAACTCCATAGAGCCAGATCTTGTTCGGATAAATGTGCCGAACTAATATGCTACTGACATTTTAAATACATGTACATGCATATGCAAAGAATGATCTGTGTTTTTTTTTAAATACGCATGGATATGCAGTACATAATGAATCTCCGTAATAAAAATTATTAAAGTGCCTTGTCTCAAATCTGATCGACTTGTTATCAATCAAATATAAACACCGTCCTAAAAGGCGCAAACCGTAGTAGTGCGCCAGGCGCGGAAAGATTGAAGCATTATTCCTCCTTTATTAATCTATATAATTTCATAATATTTCGGCCAAATCTTTTTTTAAACGGAATTTAAGTTATAGTTATTGATTTCCTGAGATCAGTGCATAAACGTTTTACTTTGATCCACTTACCTATTTCATATATTTTGTTGTTTATCATCAGACAAGTGGCAGGACTAAGTGCGATCCCACTAACCTTGACTTCATACATGAATGGATTTCTCTGATTGTTGCATACGCAAGGCCACCTACAGATGTCAAAGATGAAACCTCTAAAACTCCTTTCCCCCCGATTATAATCGTTGGTACACACAGGGATAGCATCCGTGGTCTACCACAAGAAAAGAGTGAAAAGGTAACTCATTTTCCTGAACTTCGTTTTATAATTATATATAAATATATATAAATAAAAAGTCAATAAATCAAACTCGAAAATACGTTAGAATTCCATTGAAAAGTTTTTTATTCAATCACTTCTAACCGGTTTCGTATTTCTTCAGTTACTTTTCTGAAGAGATACGAAACCGGTTAAAAGTGATTGAATAAAAAACTTTACCATGGAATTCTAGCCTATTTTCGAGTTTGTTTTATTGACTTTTTATTTATACTTCATCGACGAGGACTTTTTAAGTTGCATTTACTTATAAATATGTATATATAAACCCCTCAAAAAAAGTTCGGAAACTCAAGTTTGATCGATCATATGTCTCGTATTTTTTAATAAGAATACTCAAAATCGGTGACACAATAAAGCCTCATTATATACCTTTCAAACGGTGCATTATGTGTAGTGATTATGCAATTGGGGCGATTGCAGTAGCCCAGAGAATAGGGGGAGGCAGGAAGTGAAATGTCGCAAAATGGCCCCAATGCATTTAATTTACGAGTGCATGACTGTGTTGACCAGTTTTCTAAAGGTTAACATTCTATTGAATACTGCCACCCTTTCCATTCATCAAAATTGTTGAATTTGATACCATTTTAATGGAAATTATCTCTTAATTACGGTGGCATAATAATCGTAAGGATTATGCAAATGGGGTGTGTGCAGCGAACCAGAATATGGAGATGGGTCGAGTGTGAAATCAGACAAAAAGATATGGAGTTGACAAAAAATCAGAGCGTTGCATTTTGTTCGAGCTTTTGGGATGATTATTTAGCATTTCAAATAAAATATTCATGATTTAAATTGATATCAACGGAAAGCCCAACAACTCTTCTGTATGAAAATGTGAAATTTATAACGATTTTAGCAAAGGGCGGCTGCAGGGAGATAAATGTGGGGGAACCTCAAAAGTGACCCATTTTGAAACGCTCTGATTTCAAGGCACAACTGAGTCACTATTCATGCGTTTTCAATTGAATTCTTCTCATTCATGGCCAACTCATTCAAGTCGCATTACATCCTCTACACAATGGTAAAGGATACCGACACCAAATCAGAGCGTTTTGAAATGGGTCACTTTTGAGGCTCCCACACATTCATCTCCCTACAGCCGCCCTTTGCTAAAATCATCATAAATTTCACATTTTCATACAGAAGAGTTGTTGGGCTTTCCGTTGATATTTTAAATCATGAATATTTTATTTGAAATGCTAAAAAATCCTCCCAAAAGCTCGAAAAAAATGCAACGCTCTGATTTATTGTCAACTCAATATCTTTTTGTCTGATTTCACACTCGACCCATCTCCATATTCCGGTTCGCTGCACACACCCCATTTGCATTATCCTTACGATTAATATGCCACCGTAATGTCATGCCGTCAGTATTTGCGTTATAATTTGTTTATTTAAATGCAGTGGACCATTTTGATGTGACCACTAGGGCTAAAAAAATGCTATTGGGGCTAATGTTCACATTTTAATGTTATATACCCCAAAATATAATTCTCCTTCATACTAGATTGACTTCGCCTTTGCAACGATCCGAGACAGTCTGAAGGGGAAGCCTTACTGTAACCATGTGATACCAGACTACATCGCTGTGGAAAACTCTCTTGGTGCTAAAGATGGAGGGGTGAGCATTTGCACAAAATATGCAAAAAAATGTAATCGTGGTAATAAGAATATTGTACTTATTTCACATGTATTAATGTCAAACCTGGTTGGAACATTGCAGGGACCGTGGAATGTCTGATCATGACTCCAGACAGCGGACCAGGAGAAAATAATAGTTCTTCCCCGTTTTTATCGGGTAACACCCCCCCCCCCCCCCCCGCCCCCCCCCCCAAAAAAAAAAAAAAATAAATAAATAAATAAATAAATAAATAAAAATGGGGGTGGGGAGGGGCTGCACGTCATTCAGGCCAACCCCCCCCCCCCCCCCCCCCCCCAGTGGATTGTTACCCCTAAAAGTGCAAGGTGAATATACACCTAGTACCAATGTCCTAATGTCCAAGTGCCATCGTAATTGGACGGGCAATAATGAATTCGGGGATTAAGAAAGGCGCAAATTGCTGACATGCATGTAGTAGTGAGACACAAGGCGCAACTTCTTAGAATCCTATATAACTCTGGCAAAAATAGATCAGTGGGCCCTTATATTATAAAATAATATAAAGAAGCACTAAGTCGGCATAGATGCCCTATTAGATGGACATTACATGACAGATTTAATTACCTGAAATATGACGTTCTGAAGGATAATATCCTACAGAATGAACTAATTAGATAACTTAATTTTTTTCTAAAGCTATATATTTGAGTTAACAATATCCCTATGTAAAAAAACGAATTCAAATAAAAATATTACAAAGCATATAACATCGCCTTAAATTTCTTGTAACAATGGCACATATTTGAGGAATAACATTTTTTGAACTACATATTACCATGCACAAAATAACAAACGGCTGCTAAGATATATCCGCTGTGTGATGTGTGAACGTTTCAAGGTAAATTATTGCAATATGACCGAGAAATTAGCACAAAATATTAGTATTATTTGCTGACTCATTGCTAGTAATATAGTTGTATAAATTTGAAATGGTCCTCGGGTAACACCAACCAAAAGAATATTCTTATGAAAGAAAGGTAACATTTCGAGTAGTCCATTCCACCAAAAAAAAATAATAATTGGGAAAACGTATACTACAGTATACTACACATGTGTTCAGAGGTCTTGGACTAACCCATCGTCCGTGATTACATTGTCTCCAAACGTACGCGTGAATAGAATGGCGCACTAACAAATTTTGCCGTGTACGGAACCATCATCATCAACTTCAGGTGGCGCTGTAAAGCGCTTCTGTGGTCTTCACGAGAGCACGCCATGCAACTCTTTCACCTGCCATTTGTGTTGCACCTTTCATTCCTTGTCCAGACACTTTCTTGATATCATCAGTCCAAGATATTGGTGGACGACCTCTACCCCGTTTTCCTTCGACTGCTCCTTGCAGTATTTGCTTCTCTACACCTTCAGATCTCCTAACAATGTGCCCAAAATAGTTTAGTTTTCTTTCCATGATTCCCCTTCTGATGGTCAAGTCTGTTCCAATCTTGCCCAGAACCCAAACATTTGTCTTTTTATCTTTCCATGACACCTGCAACAGCCTCCTGTAGCACCACATTTCAAAGGCATCAACTCTCTTTCTGTCATTATTTGTCATGGCCCAGGAATCAATTCCGTAAGTCGTAACAGAGAAAGAAGTTGCTTGAAGCAAACGAACCTTCAGACTGAGAGATAAGCCTCGGCCTATCTTATTAAATAATAATGGTTCCGTAAGTGGCGGTAATTAATTGCATTGTTTATTAATTACAAAACCCTTTGCAAAATGTTGGGTATCTATTTGATATCACACAACGGAACGAACATTTATAAGTATGTTTTGTTCTTTGCCTGGTGGTCCCCTTTACTCTAACAACCAAACCTGGTTCCACATTCTTATTGGAAAGACAGTGAGAGGACAACTGGTGGGAATGAAAACCTCTCTATTTGCAAGTCAGTTTGGCTGATTCAGACAAGGTTATTAAATCTGTTTAATAAATGTTTTCTCACAATCTCCTCTAACCTAAACAGATACAAACTCTGAAAGACAAAATCGTCGCAGTTGCCCTAAACGCGGCTTTCATGGGAGAAGACATACCCCTGCGCTGGATGAAGTTCGCTCAAGATGAAATCAAACCTGGAGCCAAAAATCCAATAAAGCATTTAGAGCAAGTACGTTACTTATAATGTGTGTTTTGAATGGCACTGACAGTCATAATTGGTAGATAGTGCTTCAAATATTAAGTCAATCGGTAGAGGTATGTGATTCCATATCCAATGGCTGTATATTTCTCTCCCTGTAGCTCTTATAATTAACTATCATGCTAATGTAATTTGCTGGTCTTATCTGGTCTCATGATTATACAAAAACCGATGGACTTGCGTATAAATAAACCAAAAAAACTGCTGATGTTTTAAATTCATATACATCGGCAGTTGCTTCCCCTACTAACAACACGCCTTGCCAGCGCGTCAGTATAGGCAAAACACCGTCATGATATTATTGAAGAAAAAACTTAAAGGAGGCCGTAAAGCCCATGCCCATAATGGGCGCAACACTCAGAGATCCAAATTGTCCAGAAAAGGCATTGAAGATGAAAATGGAAGCTGAAAGATGGATGGTTGCAATAAATCTGGTCAAACTGAAAAATCTGAACTTAATATGTGTACATACAATGTTAGAATATTGGCCAATGTAAAAAGGGGAAAGAAGATATCATGGGATCATTTGGTTATGTAGAAATAAATGGCAGATATGAAAGTATATTATAATTTGCAATGGAACAAGAACTTAAAGTGACCAATATATATTTTAAGAAACTCAAGATTCGTTATACTGGACAGGATAGTTAGAAATTGTAAAGCCATAACCAATGTGTATATTGCAAGTGATCATATAATAGTTAGAGTAAATATGCTTAGCATCACTAAGAAACTAGCCAGGTCTAGTTTCATTCAAAATGAAAGAAGACACAGATTAATATCTTGAAGTTGACGGAATTGAAAGAAGAATTTCAATTAAAGCTTCAGAACCACTTTGATGGATTCGAGATGGAGGATATTGACATTGACGAGCAATGCGATAAGTTAACAACATCAATGCTAGAAGACGCAAAAGCTGTCGGCCCAACTGAGAAATTAAGGACAGTAAGATCAGAAGAGGAAAAAGAAACCGAGGAACTAGATCAAAGAAGAAAGCAACTACGATTGAAAGAATTAAACACAATACAAGAACAAGTGCAGTACGTACAAATAGTGCAAACGGTGAAAGGGAAACGTCGCCAAAAAAGAAAAAGACGAACAACTTCTAAAATCTTTTTAGAAACACTAGTAAGTGGAAGAGGGCCAAGAACAATACAAACAATGTAATGCAAAGCGTCAATAATTATAAATTGAAGACAAAGGATGGAACCATAACATTTAAGAGATCGCGGGAAATATGCGATAATTTACACCAGGAACTGTATAGTTCCACGAAAAAAACCCATAATGATCATGAAATTAGATCATCCAGAAACACAACCATACCGCCAATACTACGAAGAGAAATTGAGAAAGCAGTACATAGTTTGAAAAATAATAAAGCAAGTGATATCATCAAACAAGGAGGGGAGGAGACAATTACACATTTAGTAAAACTATTCAATCAAATATAAGAAAAGGAACAGATTCCAACCACTTGGAGAGAGGCAAAAATATATATATATTTGTTTATAAGAAAGGGGACAAAGCTGATGTAAACACTAACGCCCAATCAGCCTTCTATCTCATATGTATAATATCTTCACTAAAGTCATTCAAAATAGAATCAAAGATATATTGGACAAAAATCAACCCAAAGATCAAGCAGGGTTTAGAGCTGGATTCTCAACAACAGACAACTTAAAGGCTATAAACCAGCTTATTGAGAAGACAAATGAACACCAACTTCAACTATGCCTTGGATTTGTAGATTATTAGAAGGCATTCGATTCCATCGAACACATAGACATGTTTGATGCCCTCCGGAAAATCAATATTTAAGAAGGGTATGTGAACATCTTGTAAAATATTTATACTAACGCAAAATCCAGAATCAACATTGATGATGATGAATCAAAGGAGGTGAAGATCCAAAACGGAGTCCGCAGGCAGGGGCGTCGATCCTGGGGGGGGGGGGGGGGGGGGGGGGCAGGGGGGCGGTCGTCCCCCCCCCCCCCCCATGAAAATATTGGGGGGCGAACCCTCCCCCACTCGGTCGCTTCGCTTCCTCGCAATTTCTCCCCTCCATTTTTGAGAAGTTGTTGACGCCCTTGCTTAGTTTCATGGGAGCTCAATGCCCTAGACTATATCGATGGCTCTATAGTATACAAGATCACGTGGATCCATCTCATGCAAGGCTCAATCTTTTCCTCGCTATGCCCTTTAAAAATACGTTACGAGTAGGTTCACTATTTTATACAATTTTAACACACATGATAGGAGTTGCAAATGTCTGAAATCTAAAAGCTCCGGGGGCTCCGCCCCCTGGACCCCCATTATTGTCCCCAAATGTAGGTGACCCCAAAGTCAGGTCTTCGAGCCATCAAGACACTTTCAATGAGCGCATAATAAAACGTCATGCCAATGTGGGGATTTTAGCTCTCTCAGTGGTCACTCTGGAAAATGTTTTCAAATTTCGCCCCCCCCCCCCCCAATCGCAAAAACGGATCGACGCCTCTGCCGACAGGGAGGCACATTATCTCCAAAGATAACCACAGTGAAAAAGGGAGGTAATTAAAGAGTTCCATTTAAATGGAGTAAACATTAATGGGGAAACACTTACTGATCTTAGATTCGCTAATGATGTGGCTTTAATCTCAACATCAGTTAAAGATTCCCCATGCACAAAGAAAAAGAAATATATGACAAACTATGATACAGAAGAGAGTACTGAGATAGAAGGTCGAAAGTTAGAAAGAGTGAGTAGTTATAAGAAGTAGGAACAAACTTTGAAAATGCAAGACACCACGAAATAAGAAGAAATTTTAAGAGTAAAAGCCGGATGGAGGAATTTTGGAAGATACAAAGATATGTTGATCGATAAAAATACGTCCATGTTACTAAGAAGAAGATTGTATCAATGCATTATAAAAACCATGACAAATGCATGAGAAACATGGTCATTTACAAAACAACTAGAAGCTTGTGACAACTCAACGAGCTATTGAAAGAAAATGTTGCATTTATCTCTGAAGTAAATCAGTCATAAATTCATTAGACAAAACACAAAGGTTAAAAACATTATGGAGAAAGTAAGATAATCAAACTGAAGATGGGCTGGGCATGTATCAAGACTTCAGGTCGATATATGGACATAATTTATCGTTTAACAAAATGGCAACCAAGAGAGGGAAAGAGAAGAAGAGGAAAGCAAAATAAAAGATGGAGAGATTAACTAACATAATACATGGGAACGGCCGCATGGCCCAGGATAGCTAGAGATAGAAGAGAATGGAATTGGCATGAGGAAGGTTTTGTCCAACGTCTGGATGAACTAGGGCCTGATAAATATATAGATAGATAGATAGATAGATAGATAGATAGATAGATATATAGATAGATAGATATACCCTTTTACACCAGTTTAACTGTAAAACATTATTAAGGATGTTAATTGAGTTGTGAGTTGATAAAAATGGTTGCAATGCCGAGAACAATATGAATTAAATTTGGAATTTACAAAATCATATAACTATATTTTGCTGGTATTAATCCAGATTGTACACAATCAATATAATTATACTATTGAAAGCAATTAATTCATACATTGGTAAAATATGTAACTTTATAAAGAGAGGTGTGCTAGGGCTATAAAGCCAAGATGATTTATAAATACTTCTTACTACTTTCTTCTAGATAATATGGTTGTAAAGCGCTTAGAGATGAGTATCAATCGTGATAGGGGCTATATAAATATTGTATATTATTATTATATATAGTTTAAGTAAGGTGAAATGTTTATGTATTTCCCATTTAGAATTACAATCATTTAAATGTTACATAACATTACTAACATATAACATATATAAATCATTACGAGGCAAAGTGAATTTAAGATTCTTGAGTACAACAACATTTCTAGCTAAAATTTTCTTTACAAATTGAAGAAATACTACGATTCCAATCTAAATTTCAACCAATTAAAACACCCATGAACTTAACATTAATTTTGTAATTGAGATATCATAACGTTATCAATATTGAGTTTAGGCAAGTTTCTTGTTCCTTGAACTTTCTTTGGTTTCTGTAATAGTTAACGCTATTTTTTTTTACTTTTATTAAATTGCATAAAGTCATTATTCTAGGCCAAAAATAGTATAACAAAGTAAGTGTACGTTACTATGCAATGTGATCGCTTCGTCATTCAGCCATTGAAACGTGAAATTGATTAGTGTGGATTTGGAATTACATGTATTTTATGTGAAATATTTACCAAAAATGCATCTGTTCAGTTTGCAATTTGGAAATGTGTTTACTTTTCAGATATAACAAATATTACTCGTAGTACCATGGTCTTCAAAAGCCTTCATTCTTAAAACAGTTTACATATTTGTTTCATTCAATGATATCAGACGGTGATAACCATGTGATAACACTTAATATGGTAATTATATATCTATCTAGATCAAAGCCACTGCTGCTAAACTCGGAATTGAGAGTGATTTGATGACTATGTTGACGTTCTACCACGATCTCGGAGAGATTATCTACTTTGGTGATGTCAGCGATGATCTCACTGACCTAGTCATTTTAGATCCTCAGTGGCTCGTCGACGTTTTCAAGGAGGTGATCACCATCTTTGAACCAGAGGATACGGTGAGTAAATCATTGTGACAGTTGTTGGAAAACACCATGATATGATATACGGGCTGGCCCAGAAAAAAAAAACACAACGGTATATTTGCAACAATAAAGAACCGTTAGGACTAGATTCACCGGAAAGATAATCTTTTTAAATCTTTCAATTTCTACAAAGTCGGTACCTGATAAATAGCCCGTCATGCCCGTCATAGCATCAAGCGTTGATCAATACGAATACTTTTGTCCATGTGTATTCACCTGTAAAACCCAGATCGACCGAGCAAATGGGCATGGTAGGGAGTAAGAAGGGGTAGCATTACCAGGGATACGAGAGGATCCCCAACACGTGATGTAAGGGAACTCGATTGTGCTTGTGACAGTTTAGATATTCTTAATTAACCTTGCAATAGAAACGGGTGTGGACATTTTTTAAGGTGTACAGGCGGGCGATGATAACATGATAAGCTATTTGACAGAGTGATCACTACAATCGCTGTATAGGCGATGGGCCAAAGTCGAATAAGTGACTTTAGGTTGCCAGATCTCCACATCAAGTTTAACCTCATTTTATTACAAGTATTTTTAATGATAACAAATAACTCAGATGTCTACCACAAACAATTTGTTGCGAACACCACTTAAAGGGATAGTTGAGTTTTGGTAGAGAGGGCGCTAGACTACTTATTTTTGTTGTGAGGTAATGAAAAACTGAGTGTAAAATCTGAAAGAGCATGATATTTATATAATAAAATCATCTTTGTTTGATCAAAATCGGTTCAGAGACGGCTGAAATATCCATTAATATAACAATTTGTAATAAAGCTGGGGCCCCAGGTTTATTAGAGAATTTTGAACCAGCCGTTAAAAATTCAAAAAAATGCTTCCTCTTTTCAAAAAGTTACAAAATAAATATTTAAATAGTTGTTGGTTATTTCCCTATCTAATCACTATTTCAACAAAACATCACATGCACAATATTTTATTCAAAATGGTTGAAACCGATGAGTGTTTAGAGAGCGCCCTCTTATGCTGTAACGGCTCTTTTTGAATGATTACATGATCTTTACTACGTCATTTGTAATTTTGTGATCCTTTCTAAACCCCTCAAAAAAAGTTCGGAAACTCAAGTTTGATCGATCATATCTCTCGTATTTTTTAATAAGAATACTCGAAATCGGTGTCACAATAAAGCCTCATTATATACCTTTCAAACGGTGCATTATGTGTAGTGATTATGCAATTGGGGCGATTGCAGTAGCCCAGAGAATAGGGGGAGGCAGGAAGTGAATACTGCCACCCTTTCCATTCATCAAAATTGTTGAATTGGATACCATTTTAATGGAAATTATCTCTTCATTACGATGGCATATTAATCGTAAGGATTATGCAAATGGAGTGTGTGCAGCGAACCGGAATATGGAGATGGGTCGAGTGTAAAATCAGACAAAAAGATATGGAGTTGACAAAAAATCAGTGCGTTGCATTTTTTTCGAGCTTTTGGGAGGATTTTTTAGCATTTCAAATAAAATATTCATGATCAAATATGATATCAACGGAAAGCCCAATAACTCTTCTGTATGAAAATGTGAAATTTATAATGTTTTTGTAAAGAGCGGCTGCAGGGAGATGAATGCGAGGGAGCCTCAAAAGTGACCCATTTTGAAACACTCTGATTTCAAGGCACTATTCATGCGTTTTCAATTGAATTCCTCTCATTCATGGCCAACTCATTCAAGTCGCATTACATCCTCTACACAATGGTATACAGATACC
>JBAMJV010002885.1:0-66893 GCA_037951105.1 Echinarachnius parma | reverse complement strand
CCCAAACCTCTGGGTGTACCCAACTTTCTCTTAAGCTCGATTTGAATCTTCATTCTGTTTGACGGGACATCGCTGCGCGACCGCCAGTGAGCTGTCTTGTAATTCTACAGTCTTTGATACAGGCCAACCATTTGCGAGTGCGCCAATATGCTATTCACGCGCACGTTTGTAAACAATAGATTCCCGGGCGATTCGTTCGCTCTGCACACGTTGCAATTCACCACATACATAGCAGTCTGCGTAATTCAGACCGCATGAACGCATGCTTTAGAATGGTGATGCGTTTCCAATTTTTTTTTTTCTGGAGACATATTTTTGTAAACTTGTTGATGGAATGGAATACTAAAGATGTTACCTTTCTTTAATAAGAATATTATTTTTGGGTGGTGGTACCCTTTAAATATCAAGCGTCACAAAAATCTAAACAAGATAAGTGGTGCGATAATTTAGAAAAACATAGAATGAGTATATAATTATGTAGGAAAATGTAAGCATAAACAAAAATCACTTCAACAAAAGTATAACTTAGATGATACTGACCGCGAAACCCGCCACATACAAAACAAATTGCAACATTTGTACAATAAACAGAAGGACAACTTTGACATAATGCAAACAAAAACATACAAACAATGTACTTCAAAATATAATCGTATGTAACCACTGATCATTTGTTTTGCATTTAAAACCAAAAATGTAAATCAAAGTAAACCATCCACAATAAACAACCGCAAATAGAAAAACAAATTTGTTTTAGTGTTACTAAATTTGTAACGGGAAAAATAGGCTTTTTGAAAAGTATGAAACAAAGTCACAATACAACGCAGACATATTTTACGACTGATACTAAAACATCAGGGCCCCGTTGCAGAAAGAATATCGGTCGTAACTTTACAGTCGCTTTATTGAGTCGTAAGTTTATATCAATTTCAAATGTCCGTTGCAGAAAGGAGGTTTAAATTCAACCGTAAGTGCATTTGACTTGCGCTCGATTTCTTTAGAAAATGCCATTTAAAACATAATTCAACACGGCTGGGATAAAGACAACGACCCATTACCGCGAAATTCAGCGTATTTCCCGCGGAATTTGGCTTGTTGTTATGATATGAGACGCGGCGACAAATCGAATTTTCATCCAGTCCTGCTTCGAGTGGTGAGCGGTAAGTACACATTTTACACCTTTTACAAAGATAAATTAATCGGCATTGATATGTAGTGTAAACTTACCTTATTATGTTGCTATGTAATGATCTTAACTGTTGCTCATTTTGCATAGAATCGTCATTATGCTAGCATAATGGTATCTCGAATGCAGATTCGCAACGTATATTATTACAATGTTACCCCATGTGTTGAAATCCATGTTAGTACATAGTATCCATATACCATTTCCAAACTCGAAACTGTTTCTGTGATTTGTGAACTCATTTTTATATGGGAATAGGAAAAATTGTACCTGAACATCAGAGACATCTATGAAACCTGTTTTAATTAATTATTTGTAGATGTTGTATTTGATATATGGTCTATCTTTCAAATATTTGCCAAATACATGTATGACAAATTGTCTTATGAATATACATGTGTAAAAAATAAGTTAAACTTTTAAAGCAAAACTGAAATACAAAATTTTAAAAAAGGTATACATGCCATGGCCATCAAGGGCAATGCAAAGATGAAATTTGGGCGCTTATGTGGTTTCGTACTCTACTCCTTTTTTGGGTTTTTTCCAACGCTTCATTCGTCTTTAAACTCAACTAAATTAGTTTGTATTATATTATATTACTCACTGCACTTTGACCTTATCCCTCGATGGTCTGTTGTAATATTTTGGTCAACATTTAAGCCCTCTTTTGGGCGACTTTAATCAATGGGTTTTTGCCGCAACGGCACTAGCTTTGCGGTCGCAAAAATTGAAATAGCGGGACTTCGCGAGCAGCTATGCCGTTAGCTACCGGTGACATGAACGTGGAGAGAGTACTACTCCTGCGCCCGTGAAGTCCTGCTATTTCGATTTTTGCGACCGCGAAGCTGGTGCCGCGACGCTTTCAAAGCCATCGATTAAAGTTGCCAAAAAAGGGCTTAAATGTTGACCAAAATATTACAACAGACCATTGAGGGATAAGGACAAAGCGCAGTGAGTAAAACTAATTTAGTTGAGTTTAAAGACATAAGGCATTGGAAAAGAAAGAAAAAACAAAGGGTACGCAACCACATTAGCGCCAAAATGTGTATCTTCTCAATGCATGAGAATTTACTGGCAGGTAATATCGTATAACATTAAATATTATGGAGGACCAAATTACAAAATTAGCCTCCTAGCTCCTGTGAGTCCATGCACTGATGCAGTCTCAGTCATGTGTTCAAATTTATGTGGTAATTTGCACTCTTTACTGTACAATTCCACAGTGGTATACAGCCATATAGTCATAACAACAAGTGGGAGAGAGGCAGAATAATCACAGAAGAAATCACCAGAATGGACAGGCTGATGAAAGGAGGAAAGCGAAAGAGAGAGGAGGACATGCTGGAGCCATTTGCCTTGGAGTAAGCTGTCGAGCCACTGGTGTTGCCCCCAGGCCAAGCCACAACAATGGGATAGGTGAGAACTTGACAATCTTACACAAAATCCTTTTTAAACAAATATTGAAGCTTTTATTTTTCTTTGATTATTATGACGTTAGTTTGTAGTTCAGTTAGCATGAAATAATTATGGGTTAAGTAGGTCACTTGCTAAAAGATAATTAAAAAAATGATTTTGTTGCTCAAAATTAAAATGTTTTATTAGTATGGCATTCTTTACAAAGTCAACGGGCTAACATGTACATGACTTAATTCGTCTCTTTGGGCTCGTTTAAAATAGAATGCTGGTTTATAAAATGTAATTGATTACTTATCCCTTGAACATTCCAGTTTGCAGGTGAGCATGGATTGGATAGCCTGTGATGTGACCAAAACAAATGGTTTTAATTAGTATTTTATCTAGAGCTGTGACAGCTTGTACCGTGACATTTCAAGGTGATAGGTATGTCCAAGACATTGACTGTGGGAACAAAATTATTAATCTGAATGATGAAACTGTGTGTCATTGAATATAGTTTAGGTAACAAGACTAAGTATACTCTATTTTTTATTTTCATGTTATGTATTATATTTCAGCTCATCAAGCAGCCTCTTGTGTATGCAGTAGACGCCTGGATTTTTGAGGAGCTAGCTAGCAGATAGAAGACGACGACAGACGGGATCCGCCCAAGCTGGAGAAGGATGACAGAGCAAGACGGTGTGGCAAGATTGGTAGAGCGTGTGCCTTCCAATGTGAGGTCCCAAATTCGAGCCCAAGGTATGTCACCCGGAAGGATGGAAAGGAGTTACGTAGCCATGTCTGCACCTTGGAGGTTGCCTAGCTGGAATCCTCCCCAGGAAGTGGACAATGTGCACTTTTTGAGCTGACTGGGGTGATGCAACGGGAGCGCCGTGGGGGGGGGGGGGGGGGGGGGGTAGCCAGGAAGTCGTAGACAATTTTCAATGCGGAGATCAACCATTTTCGAAGCTGAGACTACGCTTTTTTGCAGTTTTCGAGGCCAAGACCACTCGACCGCTTAAATTTTGTCTCGAGACCATTTAAAATTTGAAGAAAAAAAACCCAGTCATTTTCGGTCAAAGGGGGGGGGGGGGGGGGTTAAACCCCCTAAACCCCCCCCCCCCCCCCCCCCCCTCTGGGTACGCCTATGCGTGCTCTACATTTAAGTAGCCACAATTATTATTAATTGGGGGAAAAGGAGTAAAGGACTGGCATAGTCACTAGAGAATGTATTCATTTCACTACAAAATAATAGCATTCTATTTGATGGAATGAATCGAAAGTCATGTGTTGTGTACTCTTTTTGGATTAAAAATTTGAAGAATAAAAATACATGCACTTTGTTGGCCTTTTTTATTCTCAGTCAAGTAAAGCATTACCCTTTGTTTCAATACAGGCCTTTACGATTTAATATAGTAAAACCTTAGTACTGTATAATGACCATTGCAGAGTAACAAGAAAAGTTACCACTGTAATTAGTTTGCTGGTATAGAAAAGTGGCTTCTGAGAAAAGTTTGACTGGATGTTTGTGTGTGTCTGTGTGTGTGTGTTTATGTATGTATATATGTGTATAGTCTGTATTGTATGCATGTATGTATGAAATTATGAATCAGTGTGTAACACTGTATGATTATCTGTTTTATGAGGATGAGTGTTATCTGTATTTATGTGCTTGAATGAGTGTGTATGTTGGTATGTTTGCCCATGTTTGTGCCTTGTGAATAATTAATCGTAAGTTACGCCAAAGAAAAATCACCTGTTAAAGTTACGATCAATTTTAAAACTTACGACCAATAGTTACGGTTAATATCGATCGTAACTTCTTTCTGCAACAGGATTGATCGTAAATCTTGGATTGGTCGTAAGTAAGGCCATTTACGATCAATTTTGGGACTTACGATCGATCGTAACTCTTTCTGCAACGGGGCCCAGGTCTTACAAAGTAGAGCATTGCGACTGGGTTTATATTTCGTTGAATAAAGATCGTCACCCCCTTTCTCCGATAAATTGCAAGGGTCAACAACATAATTCATTATGTTTTGTTATAACATTATCAACTTCTGACATACACTTGTATATGAATATGGTTTGTCTATGATACTAAACATAATCAAAGTTAGTATTATACTTTGACAGAAAGATCGTGTCACTTTTCACTAGGCAATGTTGAGATTCGGAAACATTATCCACTTAATAAAGTTGTTTTTGTCTCGAACATGATTGTGATTAAAGTGCATTTGTGTTATTTGAACGCAATGCAGGGCGTTATGAGTTTCACATCGCTATTGGGGGTATCCTTTTACACAAGTAAGAATAAAAAAAAAACTACGACACTACCATGACTACCACAAACTAAATCATGATTGTGTTGTTTTTCAAACCGTTAAAATAGATCATTGAGATTGAGGCATAATTTTAAGTTGAAATATGAGGAACAATACACTTTTATAAATGTCCTTATCATGTTATTTCTTGAAATATATAGAGTACTATTTAAGAGTTATTTTGAGATTATTCTTGTAGTTAATGAAACGTGGCGTAAAGAAAGCCGATATTTAGTTCTCGTTAAGAGAAAGCTACGTTTTGTTTTCATGAACATTACAAAATGTTTGATATAAAAGGCAGTTTGTATAAACCTTTTTAAAATATTGTGTTAAGATTTCGTCTCGTCTTTTCATGTTTATACTTGCCTTGGGACGGTATCATTAACTGGGCTGTCATGCCTGTGCTTCTATTGTTAAAGAGTTGCACATAAAAACTACACCAAGTTTTACTATTTCATTGTAAAAGCATGACGAACCTCATTCGCTCCGAGCGATTGGTTGTTAATTCGCGCTGACGCTCGGACCGTTCGCTCCGCTCATGTTGTTCGCCTTAATCCCGGCGCAGACAGAGCCGACTCGACCGGATCCGACTGGTTCTCAGTTGGATCGGCTCTGTGTGCATTGCCTCACGACTCCGATTTGCCAGTCGGGCCCGATACAGCATGTTGAATCGGCCGTGACTGAATCGGACCGACTGTGGCTTTCATTCGGGTCGGGTCGGAGCGTGTCGATTCGGCTTCATTCACATGGCGGGGGGGGGGGGGGGGGGGGGGGGGGGCTTGACAAAGGCTAATGACACCCAAGCACTAAAAAGGGGGAAGGTGAAGCCTTCGTTAATAAGTATGTTTTATTTATATTCTTTATATATTTCTCTACATTTTCCTCCTTTTTTCCCCTCAAGGAAGGGAAGAAGGGTATTTCAAAAGAGAAATGCTAACCCAGATTTCTTGAGACAGTCAAGAGTTTATCGAGATGAATATAAGCACACTCGAGATAAGAGAGGAAGGAATTGTAATTACTGCGAATTAGATCAATATTTAGTCCCCCGAGGAAAACACTCGACACCTGGTATAATAATACTTTCCTCCAAAAAATATGATATTATATATTTTTGTTTTAATTCCTTCATTTTCATGACAATTATTAGCGCGTTACGTGACGATTTTCTGTTATTGGGCAGTGGCACTTCTAAGGGAGGAAATGGGATGGAAATTATTGCCCCCGTAGGTGCCGGAAGGGGGACGGGGGCAACTGCCACCTCAGTACTGCAAAAGGGAGAGGGACCGGGGGTAAACATGCTTAATTCGCAACACGATTTGGGATGAAGTCTTGTTTTTTGTATGTGTGCTCGTTAGTTTATGAAAAATAAAAAAATAACCAAAATATAGTAACAAAATGATAAAGATCTGTTTTGTGTCGTTGACTCCTTTCTTGATTACCAAGAGTAGTTCCGCTCAATTCTTTACCCCCTTTTATGCTCCCAATTGTTGTGGGAATGGGTATGTATGGGGAAGGGAGAGGGGTGGCGTGATTATATAACGCCCATAAAGGAAATCTTGCCCCCATAGTAAAACTCGTTAATCTCAACTAATTGGTGTTATATTATTATCATGTACGGCTTATGCATTGCATAATAGTAGAATAAATATACAGACTTATTGTACTTTGGCGATGTGAAAATGTTTGATACAATCATCGGTAACAGTCATGTAGTGTAAACAAATAACAAAACTTTGACGGTTATCAATATGTTTCTGATTGAAAACATGCGTGTGTTTTATCTACATTACGATTCACTTAATCATCTATACAAGACGAATTAATTTGTAAAATAACATCAGTATGATGAACGACATTTAAGCCATAATTATTGATAACATAAAAAAGGTATTCTTGTTAAAGTGATCTACAGTAGTATGACATTGTCCAAATCCACAAAACGCACTTAAAACTCTAATGGTTATATCATACCTTGTTGTATTCGTATTAATATACAGGTTTCAGTTTTCGCATTTCTCTTTCGTAAAATAATACTTACAATTGAAGTGTTGTGATTTGTCATTGTCCACTGTGTACAAAGTCAGTGCAATGAGTTTAGCAAATGTCACTTTGCATTTGTACTCATTATTCGGCCATATAACATCCATTCTTTATGAAATGTGCACACATTACTCAGTGGACATAATCTTATCAAATCGCAAATACACACATATATAAACTATTCATCACTTTTTGCTCGTTTGAACAAAGTTACTAGATCCCTTTAATAAGGCTTTGATCATACTGTGAATTGTGGTCATATTTGACCCAACGTGAAAGGAGGACGCAAGCCAAAATTGTAGGAAATTTACCCCGTGTTCACACACAAAATTTCATCCCTTAATCATGACTAAAGAATCAGCAGCTGACTATAGAATCAGCTGCTGATTAGCTATACGTTGAAATTCGTGTGTCTGAACGCTGACTAACGAAACGACGTATCGTTAGTCATGACTAACAAAACACGGGTTTTATCGTCGTTTCGTACGAGAGCTGACTATAGAATCACGCTCTTTTCGTGTGTGAACGACGATCGCTCACTTTAATCATGATTAGCTATACGACTCGTAACTAACTGGGCGTGGCTTAACGTGAACGTTCGCGCGCACAGGGCAACACACTGCGCAGTAGCAAACTGCGCACTTATACGATGTTCGGTGCACCTGGAAGCCAGCTGTTGTGGAATTTTGGCTTTGTGTGTGAACGTAAGAGGTAGTTTGGTTTAATCATCACTAACGATACGTCGTATGGTTAGTCATGATTCTTTAGTCATGATTAAGGGATGAAAATGTTTGTGTGTGAACACGCTGTTAGTCCTTTAAAGGTATCAACGTTTCTACTTGAATCAAATTAGATGAGTAAGGCCGATCGGTTTGATATTTCATGCAGCTCCCGGGGGTGTAACAAAATCACCTGGACACATGACAAAATTGAAAGATTGAGTTGTTTCTTTAAGCATCAATAATTCTAGGGCAGTTTCTGTGTGCATATTTAATTATGGTGTCCTTTACACAAATTTAAAAATAGAACAAAATAAGGGTCAAATGACCTGGTTGATATACAGTATTAACTGTACCGGCCTAAAAAAGAAGCACTGACTCTGAATATGTTACCCTGGGCAGTGGGCAGCCTTTCCTCATGTCTGAATGTAAAGACACTACTGATGAGATATTACTAGCGTGCATACGAGAAGCCGCTCGTGTGATAGTCGCCCTAGCCAGGATATTCCTGGACTGCCTTTCATTTTAGACGCGAGTCTTTGTCAATTGGCCACCGTTTACCCTATAGCCTTTTAGCAAGGCTTCGCGTCTCAAGCAATGGCTGTGCTGTATGCAGGATCAGGAACGACTAGACTGAACGCGTGATGGAGACTATCCGGCGAGAGGTGAAGTCGCGATGAGATTGTGCATGATAGTCGCGCTCTCCAGTCGTTCCTGCATAATGCATAATATACCCATGCATACTGTACCGTGCATTCAACTCAGCTCAGACGAGACAGGCCTTGTCAAAAGGCTATTTACCCTAAAGCTGCCAATCAAACACATCTCCCCCAGTGCCAGCTTAGTTGTAAGCCAAAGTTAATTTTCGTTGTATTTTAATTAAACCCCGTCTTAAAATTAAGTTGTTGTTGTTTTGTGTTTTTGTGGCAAAATGAGTGATATAAACAATGTAATATATAGGGGTCACACGGTGTGTGCATGTGGAGGGGTGGGGGGTGAGAGCAAGACTCTAGTGGGGGGATTCTTATGAGGGGCAGCCCACGCCCCAACTCAACGACACAGAAGGGGGCAGTATCACGGGGGCACTGGCGTATACCATTACGTAATACTTAGTCATTATTGTTCGGGTGGAAGGGGGGGGGGGGGGGGGGGGGAGGAGTGGGTGAAAGAATGGATTACCCCCTGAACAATAGGTATCACTTACACATCTATGACAGCGATGGTGGGACAGGGCTACATTATTGTCCTTTCCCCTTCATTATCCCACCGATATTTAACAGCTTCGCCGCTGACAAAATCCCCAACATGTTTATGCCGGAATGTCACGTAGCAAACGTCCTTCAACATTTTGGCAACTTCGGGGGGAGAATACACCTATTTCCAGCACCGATTTATCAAAACGTCATGCCGTTAATATTTGATCAAAATCAGGGGTGTTCTGCGATCGAGTTCGAGAGCAGCGATTCCAAGGGCGAATCTTTGTTTCGTGTCTTTAGCCCTTTAACTGCCACCCATGGCATTTCCTGTTGAAATAATTCGTAATAAACTTGGTTTCCGAAGTTTTACACGCATTTGTTTGAGTTCTTTTTTGTAATGTTTATCCTACATTTATATTTTAAACTTATTTCTCCTTCCAAACTAAACAAACGAAACGCGGGAATTAGGGAACTTAATCGTAATCAAAACGGTTACAATATTTACCATCACTTTAGTATTTGGTTATGAAACAACTATGAACTATGAAACAATAGTGTACTTTGAATAGGTTATTGACGTACGCACCCGCCTTGGACATGTCGGAACAAATCATCCAACTTATTTTAGATAAAAGACATGAGAAAATACTTCCAAAATAATAGTTCCTTCTTGTTTTCGTTATCATGGCATTTGCCTAGAGCAAGGACTAACCGTTACATCATTCATAAACAAACACAGAGTTGTTTCGATTACAAATGTACCAAATGGACATCATCCCATCTCGAATGAGTAGAAATCCTTGAAAATCCACTCCCGATCAAAACAAGCACAAGACTATTCAAGGGATTTTTATATTTCGATAAGCTTTTTAAATCTGTATATAAATACTCACCATGGCCAATGCCCGGAGCAATTATATATACATCACTAGGGCCTGTTCCATTATCCACTTACATGAGAAAATGTTTATTTACAAAGACTATATATTTAACGTACATCAAACATCCTACAACCAATTTGCTAATGGTGAATTCGCTGAAATGGAGTAAGGAATTTGTTGTTATCCAATAGAGTTGTGGTTGAATTTTACGAAGTTAATGGATCACTTTAATCTTTGCTAGGAGCAATACAAAAACATGACCAAATTAGCAGTACACAAATAATAATTTGTATTTGTATCTACTAATTTGACATGTCATATGTAGGCAAACTAGAGAAAATAGGACTCTTGATAGGTACGCGTAAGTAATATTATGTATTAATTGTGTTGTGCTGGACCCCATGCTGGACCTCTGCAGTGAGACTGGGATCGCGTGAAACCCAAATCACATTCATTAATATTACTAATAATACATTTATGATATTATGTATACATAAAATATTTTCTACGCGCTTCACTCATGTTACATAATTTGAAATTAAATGCTTACATTTTACAAACAAATTAAATAAAAATGCCTACATCTTACTCAAGAACAATACAAACAAACATTACAGTATACATTGGGTATTGTAAAATGGTACTCGACTGATATACTACTTTTTTCTTAATGTAGTGTCTTTTTTTAACAATCTTCTGCAAATTTAAGACCAAATTAAAGAAACTTTCTGCGAGCGACCAAACAAGTCGTACAGCCATGCTCGGCGCGTAAAATATCATTACATTATAAAAAGACGCAGAGTGTTTATTCACCAATATAGAATAACACATGACTAGGAACAATATGAAAGAAATAAACTCTATTGATTTTGAAAAAGTACACTTTACAAACTTAGTTCAGTACCCTCAAAAGTTATCTGCTAGATTTGTGCAACAGTATCAATATTCCGATTTGCATCATTTTATAGCGGTCTCACACTTGATGTGGTTATTCTAAGAAGTATTCCTTTTTGAAGAATATAGTTTTTGATAATATGTCCAAAGTTTTTGTAAAGAATGTTCTCCATATTTAAAATGCTAAATCATGTTAAATTTTGAAATCAATTTATAAATTAGAATTAACATATTTCCTGATGGATGTAAGTTACATTTCAGTTTTCTTTTATGTATGTATTAATTTTGCGATATACATGTATGTGTTATACAATTATTTGTGTATCTGTTATACTTTGATCAATGTTATTTTCTCCAATACCCTTCGACAGGGTGACATGAAATATAAAACATTGAACAAAACCTTGAAACAAAGAACACAAACATGCGTATCAACATGAAACGTAAAATCTAACCTTGAATGCACATTACTAATGTTCTGTAGTCGCCAAATTGACATTATGATGTAATGGGGATGAGTCGAATACCGCACCTTGCTATTTTCGTTTTTTTGTTTGACGTTACATAATTGCATCTTTATTTATCGTCTCTTTGCTAAAGGAAAATTAGTATAACATTATTTATCATCAACGGGTACGTGATATGTTTGTATGGACTGAAAAAAAAAACGTCTGACCTTCAATTTGCATTATATTGGAAAATGGGATTAGTATTTGTATATGATAATAGCTGCCGCATCTGACATACGTATTCGATAACTGACGCTCGCATAATATTTGTTTTCGTTTTTATTTTCAACCATTGCCAACGATAATCGTGTGTGTCCTGTAATAACTACATGTTACAAATAAAGTAGGGAACATGTTAAGATTCAAGTCAGCAGATGGGCTTCATCACCAGCCATCATGGTCACGTGGTATTGATAATGTCAACCCTGACATGGTACACATACAGGGTTGGGGGGGGGGGGGGGGGGGGGAGGGTGCCGGGAGTGATATACATTTAAGTAGCTTGTATACATTATGTGTGTTTATAACATATCATGAGAGTTTGTTTGTGCACAAGACCATGCACAAAACCATGCGATGGAGACCATGTATAAATAATCAACTATATGTCGCCTTTGGTGTGTTAAATATGTTACTGTTAATGCTGATAGGCACATAAGCACGAACTGCGATTTTCTGATCCAGCTTTTGCCTGATTATACGAGCGTTACATTTTGAGCGGAAATCCAAATAATTTCTCAGTTTCCGGGGTTATAGAATCCATATTAAATATGAATGACGTCAATAGGGAACGTGTCTTGAATGTCTGGTGTAAATATCCCGTTGAAAGGATTTTTACAGAAGGTGTCACTGCAACTTCTAACACAATCAGTATGTGTCTGCATATATTGGTGCAAATAATGAAGGCTTATAAATTATTAGTATGTGAACATCGATATTTGATTTTGGTATTTGATTAGTAAAGTTTACCACTATTATCAGATAAGCACTTCCACCTATAAACAATTTATTTGGAGACAAAGATTTGATATTTTCTGATACTGCTTCATGGCCCCTTGACCACGGGAACCGAGTGGGTTGTGTAAAAGTCTATGGGGATTTCATAAACTCGTAGGGAATGGGCTCCAAATAAGGACGTATCGATAAACATACAATGTAAATATATATTGCGGATTTTTGTCAGGTCTCTCCTCTTGTTAGATGTATCTCGAAATTCTGTAAATGTTAATTTGTATTAATGTCTTCAATTCAATAGGAAACGATCAAATACTTCATATTATAAACTGTACTCTTCTGTTGGGATGGAGTTCATAAGGAGAGGTTTAGATGCACACTAAGCATAATTATTTTTAGGAAAAACTAAATAAAACTATGTTTAGTCGGCATGCCCAATAGCTAACATGTGGACACATTGCCGTGAAGTACAATTTGATTTCGATTGTATGTCAAATTGTATTCAATATGGGTATTTAGTGCTCTGTTGCTAAAGAAAAGAATCATGAGTTTGTTTGGGGGGCTCCGAACCCGCAACCTTCGCATCGAACGCCGGAGGCTAAAACCAATACACCACACCGCTAACTCATACAGGCCAGGTATACAATGCGCAGCAAGAAGAACTTCATATCCAGGCTAGATAACAGTATAATCAATCAAAAATTCGATATACAAATGGTGATTCTGAGCTTGCATTGAGCTCATTATACACTGCACCTGAACACTCAAAACTTGAATAAGTGACTAAACAATGACAAATATAGACAGTTGTAGTCGCAAAAATGTTCCCGATGTCTGTGCAAAGAGTTCACCTGTACTTTTATTTCATAGTTCTTCACTTTTGTCGGCAATTACCTTTTTTTGTTTTACCTCAGAAGATTCTGGACATAATAACGCTACGACCTTAATCAGCTGCGGTGTGACCCGATTTTACCTTTTTTGATGTATCGATCGGTCACGGAGCTGCTGCAGAAATCCCATAGTTCGTATCATTCTCACACGGTCCCTTCTTGATTGAATGGTTGTGAACAAGACACATACAGGGTACAGTATGGTGATTAGGAGAAACTGATATAAAAGGGTGCGAAGTAATCCCGATGCGTGCTGCAGTGAACGATCATTTATCGCTAGCTGCACACTTTCGACAGTTAGTTTAACCGATGCAGTACCTGTGTTGCACATTTGCCCACACTGTATACCGGGCTGAATACATTTTGGTACGTCATGCAGTTATCCTATACAATCATTATTCCAGTATATCGTGTTTAATTACACATACGCAAGGAGAAAGAAAAGTAAAGTAAAACACTGTGGTTATTGATATTTAAGTCAAACATCACTTGCAGGTCACGTGTATAGAATAACTCACAATTACCTATCATTTCTTACTAATGACAATTCACGAGTGGATATTGAGGATGCATCTGTAGCAGATTGACTGCATAGCGGCTCGAGGGGTTTCGAATCTCCGATCCGCGGGGATTATGGTATCTATATAACCATGTGGCGTCACCAGATTAGACCCACATGGTCAAAATAAGAGGGCAGCATAATCATATGTAGACATCACGGCTATAACAAAAATAAGTATTATATGCTAATGTATTTCGCATACGGCGTAGATGAGGTAGGCAGGAGAGAGAGAGAGGGAGGCGGGGGGGGGGGGGGGGGGCGTTGGCAAGTATTACCATTAGTGGGCATCTTGTGCACAAATACAACTGATGCTTTTTCGTTGCAAAAACTGGGCATAATTGAATGAACGATTTTTTTTCTGAATATAGTATAGTGTTTTCCTATTAAATGAAGCTAAGTATACCATGAGGAAAGAAAGTGAATACAATGTTAGCGCGTGTGTGTATTTATGTGTATGTGTGTGTGTGTGTGTGTGTGTGTGTGTGTGTGTGTGTGTGTGTGTGTGTGTGTGTGTGTGTGTGTGTGTGTGTGCGTGTGTGTATAATTGAACCGTCTTCCGTAACAATGTCCGGACAATTGCGTCGGAAACTCTCTTCTGTGACAGTAACAATCTATTTGATCAGAGTATCCATGCAGCATATTAAAGGGACAGACCCTCTTTTGCGAGCCAAATTTCAAAAGTTGCAAGGTTATTGTCTTATATGAAAGAAAATGTCATTTAATAGCATGCCTGAACAAATTAGGGCTTGAAATCTCTTTTTCGTGGAGTTATAGACCTAAAACTAATAAACCGTCGTACAACGTTTAATTGTGCATTATACGTGTATTCACCCGGTGAGAAAGTTCGCACACGGATTCCACGGAGTACCACATTGATATGCGTGACCCCTACGTGACCCGCGCACAAATAACAACGGCATAAGCGAATACTAAACAAAATACCCAAACCTCGCTTAAACTGACTACAAGTAATTATATATTCTTCATTTTTGAGATCTTTTTCCGTTTGCTAAATCGGTTAAACTCCTTTCTTTATTGACCGATATATAGTTTGATGGAGGGAGGCATTCGTTTTTCATTCGTAGAATCCAAATTACAGGGTTGTTCGATCTGATTTGTTTTTGTGTGTGTTACATTCATCCCCATCCGTCAACTGGAAACTGTTCAGACATTTTGTAGAAGAGGGCTTGTCCCTTTAAGTCAGTTTTAACTTCAGTCTCGGTTTATACATTGACTGGCATGTGGCACGAAATACAAGCTAGAGCATTGCCGCGCCGTGTGAAGCATTGTAAATTACGTCACGTAAAGAGACGCAAATCAATTTATAACGAACCAAGGTCGCTTTGACATTGAGTCTTCGGGTTCTCCACGACACAATGTTTTGCAGGAGGAGGTTGCTCCCGGATGTAGTTTTGGTTTCACATCAAGCAGTAAAGAAAGGGACACTTTGACTATCAAACAAACTTGCTATCAAAAGCTCCTCCAGTGCCAGTAACGCGGTTTTACACAAAGTATGCTGTCTTAAAATAGGTAGGACGCAGATTTTGGCTTTTTGTACAAGATGTGAACGCAATATACTGTTTGACGGAAGTAATCAGTGATATATTTAGAGACTTGAACGTGACTGGCATGCATACAGGCATCTGCGATACCACATGCGTTCACATTAAAGATCAGTACCGTACCCGACTCTGGCATAATTATATCTATCCCGATCGACTTCCAGTCCTAAACTCCCAACTCTCGATGCTCGATGTGGACACTGGGTAATTTACTGAGAGATAATCAGTGACAGTTAAAGTGCGTTATTTAGAGAATTGAACGTGACTTGCATGTGAGTATCACCAATACTTCACCCCCGGGGGGTAAACGGAATAAAGGCCGGGTGACGCGAGAAAAATTGGGTAAAACATAAACTCGAGAATGGATTGTCAGAAATAATCGGAATGAAAAAGTAAACAAGGTCAACTATTCGTAGGACGTACGTTGTTTTAGTTGCATTCCATCAACACACTGTTATCATGCTATATAATATTTATGTTTGTGTTTTTCCTGTATTCATTTATTTCTACTTGTTGTAATGACACCCTAGTCAGAACAGCTGTTTTTCATAGCTGGTCCACTTAAAATGCATAGCATTATCTTCTGTTCGTATTAGTAACAAGATAAATCAAACCAATTTACATGTAATTTAGGTATTGGGTCAATCGGTTTGCTCGATTATCGATCAGTTTGTTCTGAAATTCTGGTATGTGAAATGCATTCGTTATACAAAATAAAAATACGTGAACAAAACAACATAGTAGTTATTTCGACCTTTGCTACGTTTAACATAATTATACGTTAGGGCGAACAAATTGGAAGCTATCTTTAAAGGGATAGTTGCTTCTTCTGTTCAAAAATTTACAAAAGAGGTTTTTAAATAGTTTTTGATGATCTCTCTATCTAATCACTATTTCAACAAAACAACACATGCACAACATTTGATTGAAAATTATTGTAACCAATGGCTTTTAAGAGAGCGCCCTCTTGAGTTTTAACGGCTCATTTTGAATGATAACAGGCTTTTTACTTAGGCGTTTGTAATTTTGTATTCCTCTCTAGCATGTCGAGTTATAACTATTAGTTTGTAATGTAGTGATGCAGGTTTTGGTTACTAAAATTAAGTTTGACCAAAATTGTACTCTCTTTACCAAAACTCAACTATCCCTTTAATACTGAAAACCTTTTATGTTTGAGGACGGAACGGTGTCCATCACTGACATTCATCCCGGCAGGTGAAAGTTATAGGTGAAGGGAATACGACAAGAAAGGGAGCATACCAATATCTGTTCCGCTCGGGTTGGAAACGAATCTCTCCGTAATGCACAACCTTCCGAGTTACGACATTAACCACTTCCATGCATTCATTTTCGGATAAACCCGTTCCCTGTTAGATTTTGCAACCCCCATATAGTTGATAAAGGGCCCATCAGGTTCCTGTAGTGCATTAGATAAACGTCTCTTATATGCCTATAGACAGAAAAATCCATCTCGCAATGGGGGGTCCTTAATATTATGACGTCATACTATCTATGTAGAGAACGGGTGAGAACAAAACATCGTCAAAGAACCCTCAAAACATTGGCTGATCTTTTGGACTAATCTGCCTGATGCTTGATATTTCCGTTAACTGGCACAGCACCACCGAACTTCTAGATGTTCATTGGATAGTCAACGTTACTCTGTAGGATTGAGTGGTCGAGCAGATGAGAGTCAGAAGTGAAAAGCCAATATTGGCGTCCCGGTGTGGTGCGAAATCCGTACCCAGTAGCAAATGCGCATGCGCTTATACATTTGGATGTGTGTCTTGCGAAAATCGTGACCATTATTACGCCGCAATTTAATGCTAATACAAAATCGACGCATGTTTTATAAAAAACTTTAGATGGCGTGCACATGGAGTTTCTTAATCAACCGTCGGGTTCTGACAACACTTTGTGCCTCAAGGAGCCTCAAGGAGGGATTTTGCATGCTTTATTACAAATGGCACGAATGGGAACGAATTTCGCAGGCAATTTTCCCACAGGTGCGCATGCGTATTTGCGACTGCTTACGAATTTCGCAGTGCGTACGGATTTAGCGTGACACCGGCTCTATGTCAATCACTTATCCGCTGTAGGCCCACGAACACCCTCTTCAGAGCGCTGAGGAGTTACAAATACACCTTCTAAATTTAATTTGAACACTTGTATTATTTTGCTTTTCCCTATCTAAAAGAGAAAGAAACGTGTACGATTTCCACTTGGAACGCAAGACTAGTGCTACATGTTCACCTCATCATGTTTATCCGTTGTATATAGAGCCATCACGGGCGTAGCGAGTTACGTAATACCTATTCAACTGGGGGGGGGGGGGATGAATGAATAGATCACCCCCCCCCCCCCCCCCCCCACTTGAATGGGTATCAATGTCATGTCTACGCCCGTGAGAGCCATGATCAATCCGCGTGAGGGTTGTAAGGTTATGGTATGATACTAGTTCAGGATTAGTGCAAGGGTTTGGTAAGTGTTATGGTTTTGATTACTCGTATTATCTTGGACGGCTAAACGTCTAAAACAAAGCTTAAAACCAGAATTGGGAAGTTTAACTTTTATAATTTTAAAATTGCATAATAATAATGTGTTGATGGTAAAATCTTTCCCTCAAAGTGTTTAAAGAAGACACGAGTTCCATGCAAAAATGTCCGTGCTGCATCTGGAATTGCGCTAGTGCTCCACAGTTGTCACTACTGCTCAGCAAAATGTCCTCGTGCTTTACATTACCGACTAAGATTCGAATGCAAAAATAATCCATTCCAAAGTGTCTATTCTATAACATACACATTATGTGTTACGATGTATTCCTTCACTTTGTCGGGGATAAAACAAAAGGATATTTTTGTCGAGTGGTTACCCAAAACTGTTCTCAAGATTTTAGTCCGGGAGCCAGGACCAGCAAAAAAAAAATTCGTGCAATACCCACCACTGATTGGGTTTGTCACTTTGGGGTGTTTCGGGGGTGTCTCTGGAACAATTCTAGCCCTGATGTACAGTTGATTTCTGGTAGCATATTCTGAGCCATATTTAGTGATTTACAGACAAAAACGGGATTTTTTTTAAACATAAATTTGCATACTTAATTGATAGAAATAATAGTGTTGCTACCAGAAATCAACTGTACATCAGGGCTAGAATTGTTCAATAGACACCCCCAGACACCCTAAAGTGACAAACTAAATCTGTGGTGGGTGTTGCACGAACTCCTTATCTAGGCCTCTTCTGAAAATTGGCTCCCGGACTATTTAATGATTGTCAAGCGTGGGGATATTACACCGCGGGGCGCCATTTTGAATTGGGAAGTTTGTGCGCAGTGTACAACACTGGTGCAGTATGCAGTACGCACCGTGCGCAGGAAGTTCGCAATAATGGCGCCGCGCATCTGATTTACGAATCCCAACCACCTGTCGCCGGAGCAATCGTCACCAAACCGAAAATGTCCCCTTTTCGTCTTTAAATAGATACGTACGCCACTGCATAATAAGCCTAGTCAAGTGTACTAGACCCAGTGACCGAAAACGGCCCCTCTGGCTGGGATGACGGGAAATAGGGTTAACGAGAAGTAAGCATTTTGCACGATTGCTCTTAAAAAGGCGTGCCCCACACGAGATGCAAGAGCCCTCTAACTGAGTCCGACATGCTGAAGCAAGATATGTCTACCCTTTATGGACAAGGCATAGCGGGTAAGTGAGGGGACGGATTTAGGCTTGAAATTGGAGAGGAAGAAAGGAAAGAAATAACTAAAAGAGGAAGATGATAAAGTTGAAGATAAGGGAGAGAAGGGAGCAGGACTAGAATGAAATAAAAACAGCCAGGGCAAGCATGTATACGTGGAGAATTAAAACATCGCATTAAAGAAGATAAACCAATCATAAGTAAAATCTTCAATTGACAATTCATAAACATCATTCAATTATACATAATATAACACTTCTCGGTATTGTCACACAACGAACATATACAGTTCACATATCATACTGTTAGAAATGATTTGTATTCGTGAGAAAATGACATGACATATTACCTGATCCTAGCTTTTAGATATTTTGCATTGTCTCGAAGAGCATGTGAGCAGTAATTATGTGAGCAGCTTAAAGGGGACCACCACGCAAGGAACACAGATTTACGTTTAAGTACCGTTGTTTGATATGTAATAGATGTCAAACACTTTGCAATGGGTTGTATAATTCATAAACAATGCAATTAATCACAGACACTTACAGAACAAACAGGGCCGATGGTTCCGGAAGCGCCAAACGTTTGCGAGTGCGCCAACTATATTATAGCCGTGTACGTTTGGAGACAATAGAAGCACGATATACGCGTACGTCCTAGACAATGGGTGAAGTCTTCGTCTGCAGACCCATGAACAATTAATATAGTATCGTGATGGGTTTTCAAATTATATAATTTCTCTGGATACCAATTTGTCTGAACTTGTTGGTGAAACGGACTATACATTTAATTTATAAGAATATTATTTTGAGTGGTGGTTCACTTTTAATATAAACAGTGGTTCTTACACGTGTAACATACCATTCGTTTTGTCTGTTATGCAGAGCTTCTTGCGCTGATATACCGGCAAGAACTCGGACATGCAAATGAACCCTTTTACCACGCATCGGAAAACATCAGTTACCCGACAAATTTCCATGATTAACGATGCATTTGAACCTGAGAGAATCGTGCTAATACTCCTAAGTGAAAGCATGGCGATCGATTAAAACCTTGTAGAGAGAGAACTTCCGGCCCTTTCCTTGTATCTGTTTCCTCTTCCCCCACATGCACTACTCTACACGGGTGTAGCCTCGGTCGACCCAAATAAGGGGGAGATAATGATGGTCATGGGGGTTGAACTTTTACTCTAAGTAGGACTTTACTATTATAGAAAGCCGTTAGTTTATGTTGTTAAATTGTTGAAACAGTTGTTTTAAAAGTGTATACAATTTGATAAAATCAGTTTATTTTGTTATTAGAGTTAAGTTTAAATTTGAATCTTTGCAAAACACTCCCCTGATGTCCATCAACCCTCGAAATGCCATTGTGACAGTCGCAATAATATAACTTTATTATGTTGCTCCTTAACGAACTATGTCGAGTGGATTCTTGTTTCTGGAGCACTTATAGGGTTAAGAGGTTTAGCGTCTGCCAAGAAATTGCAAAATAGAACGTCTGGGCCCATCCGTCTGGGAACTCATCTAGGATGGTGTATGGGGGCATTATTTTTTCGTAAGGAGGATCACCCGACAAACAAATCGTATTGCTATTGGTCGACGGATGATACTCCTTCATTATCTTTTATAATATCCGCGTTCACACTTTTGAACCGAGAGTCGGGAGATGCTACCCGATTGTGGTGCAAGAACCTGATTTTTTGTTTGTCACGCAGCCGAAATCTACGGAAGATGTGAAAGTATTGCCGTGTTCTTAAAGGAGTGGTTCGGTTTTGGTTTAGAAAGCCCTTCACGAAATCATTTCTTTGTGAGGTTATGAACTATCCATAAATAGATCCGATTGGAATGAATGTTGCGGACCAACTTCTATTCAATAATTTAAGAAAATGTTGTAAACCCTACACTTTCTGGAAAATATACCAACTGTTTGAATGGTTTTTATGATCTCTACATATAATAAAAAATTAAAAAAACAAGCATCACAGCATCACATTCACTCTTCTTATTTAAAAAGGGTTCAAACTTAAGGTGTCTGAACGGCTATTTTGTAATGAAAACAGCCCTGTTAGAAGTTGTATAGTTGCTTAAAATTAATTTTGTTTGACCAGAACTGTCCTATCCCTTTAACCTGTGTTCACATTAATGCTGCACACAGAGTCGGGATCACCCAAAATGCTAGGATAACTTAAAACTTAAACTTGATATTATCATGCTCTATAAGCCCACCGCACACTACACGGTCCGATCCCGGTCCGACGAACAACTACGTATCCGATCTAAATCAAGTCGTGCACATTTTATACGTGTAGTATAGTTAAGATTCTTTACCGTTTGTCGGATCGGAACGTGTGGTGTGCAGTAGGCTTAAGTACTGTGTTCACATCGATGCACCCATAATCTGAAGCAGTTAGTATGAATATCGTGTTAGGACCCGGCAGTAAATGTTTTTTGTCGTCGTTTTGATGGGTGTTTTTTTTTCTTTCAGGTGACATATCTATGGTAGATATAAACATGTCTTTAAAACTTACTGTCGTGTTGTTTACCTAATCTATGGGAGGTTTAAAGTATTATGCAACATGATTATTATGTTCTTAGCCTTTGTAATATTAATAACCCTCGGAAGTCGGAAGTAGTTACTCCGAATATCGTTTTAGAACCCGATTGTTGCTGTTTAATGTAGCAGACAAATCTAAAGAAGATAACTTATGGCTGTATAAACAAAGATGATTACGGCTCGCTTTAGTCTTTGTTCACATCAATATAGATAGTCGGAAGAAGCTCCTCTGTATATCGTGTGTATAGGACTTAACTGTTTTGTATATGGCTTGCTGCAGTCGTTATCTACTGGAGATATGAACGTGTTACCAAAGTTGACACAAATCTGCATGCACAATTGTAAAATACCCAAAAAGTCGGAATGGCCTTTTTAACGCAAAGATGTTGGATATATAGAGAGGCCTACCTATTCCATTTGGTATCGAAACGTCATTGTGGTGTTTTATGGCGACATGGATGAAACGTGCCATCTCCCTCCTCCCCGCCGAAATTTATGACAAAACCTATCCTATTATACAGAGTATTGTTTCTTGCACACTTTGTTTTAAATCGACTTAAATCACGATAGGTCACCTTCATAATTAGCTGCATATTTATGATAGTTGTAACCGAGCCTGGTTGGGGTCAAAATATAGAAACTTTGTCCAGAGCCAAGTCTGTTATAGAGAGTATCGTATATTGTACACTGTGTTTTCTACGATAATACAGATGTCTTACCAGTATTCAGTGACGGATAAGCTCCAATTGACACCGATACTTGGGGTCAGATAATATTATAATATATTTTTGTGTATGTACACACATACAACACATCTTAGTTCTTTCTTCGAATTCGTGACCCACTTCATCTAATGAGCCACATGTATGGAAATTAAATGTATTGATAATAATAATGACGTTTTTATAAAGTCGTTAGGTTTAAACTTCATACCCCACTCGATATTGGAATTTATCCAGTAATATGGAGGTGTAAGCCAAAAACATGTGTAGGGTTTTGTGGAAGTTTTGTAATATAAACAAGATAGCAAATTGTATAGAGAACCCGAATAGTGTGTCTTATTTATCATCGTTGAGCCTCGTTAGAAACTTCAACAGTCATTCGTATACGTTATAGTAAGTAAAAACCCCAAAATCGTATTTTTGTGGAGAAAACCCGAGTCAATTACGATGGGTCACTTTTACAATAAGCTACAGATCAATGCAAATTGTAACCGAGCTTTGGGGTCAAATATAGCAACACCGTCTACATTTAAAGCCCCAAAGCGATCATCAAGTCAGCTAAAAATGAGAATTCCTTGTGGGGCTGAAAATTAGACTTAAACCACTATGGGTCACAATGACAATTAAGGGCACATCATTTATAGTTGTAACCTAACCTGGTTATGGTCAAATCTAGAAACTTTGTCCTGAGCTAAGGTCCAAATATAGGCTATCTATTCTATGCTATTTCGATTATCACGGAGCTGTATATAATGCACCAGGTTTCTTTATCGTACTCAATGAATCACAACTAGGGGTCCCTTCTCATGTTAACAGGGGCATGGTTGACACTCGGACGGATGATATTGGCATTTTTAGGGTGCCTTATACAAGGCTCTTGCATTGAGCTTTGCAGCGTATGCCCCTTTATTCCAATGGTACGTGGGGATGTGTTGTGGGAATTGTCTGACAGTCCAATGTTTTTCGTAAAAAATAATTGTCGAGGCGCCTCAGACGCCTTTCCATTCACATCTGAACGAACCATGGACCACTAGACCCCGCTTAACCTGCTCTCTGCTAAATGTTGCGATTTATAATGATACATTATACAGGACCCACCAGGATCCCATAGACATTGGGTTTAGATTGGGCTGTATCCTAATTTCAGTTCATGCTTCACGTTGAAGTGCGGGTGAACTGGGAGTGAGATTGGCAGAGTATACACCCAATTCTAGTGGTTAGTCTGAGCGTGTTTCGGGGTTCGTCTGACATTCGAATGTATGCACCAAACATAATTATAATTGCTAGGGCGCCTAAGACGGCCTTTCATCCACTTCTTATCGACCCGAAAACCACTAGACCGCAGTCAAAAGAGTATCATACTTTAGGTTGTATGCCGCGTTGAAGTGGTGGCGAACACTGTTTACCTTACCTTAGGATACTACATGTATGTAGTAGCGAGGTTTGTCAAAATGCTCGTTTTCTAGGGAGGATGTTGCGATTATCTGACATTTTGGCTGCGTGTGTAATCGTATAAGGTCGCCTTGACAGCATTTATCCCACCTTGTATCGACTCAAATGCCACTACACCGCATGCAGTCAAATGTTTAGTCTAGATAATTGTAGATGTATGTCGCGTTAGAGTGGTGGTGGATACAGTTTATTTTTTATTATGACAGTAGTGAGGGTTGTCACAATTCTTGGAGGTTACGATACTTAGTCATTTAGGCTGCGTGTATAAGTGCAGGGGCACCCCCTTTCATACACCCGTAAACCCCTAGACGGCAGTAGCCGACTTTATAGATTGTGTCGCGTCAAACTACTGTACAGTGAACGAGCTGGGTGCGCAAGATTGAAAACAATGCTTGCCCTTACTTTCATGGTGTTTTTTGATGTACATATGTTAATGCTTTCAAATGTTGATGTTATAAAAAAAATTTGTATTATGTATTGATTAATTGTTATAAAATTACTATATATTGCAATATTTAAATATTTATGTACAAGGCATCCCTGGTGGCCTCCCCAAGTTGGCAGGAAAGACCCATGGGTCACAGAAATTCAAGATTTCTTTTTTCCTGCCAGCCAGCTTGGGGAGATTCACCAGGGGTGCTTTTATGCTTTTATGTTTTCTGATCGTTTTGTAAATTCACTATTCATTTTGTATCATACATTGTACTTTATTTTGAAATGCCGAATAAATAATAATAATAATAATAAGGACACTTGGTTTATCTTTTATCCTGTTCATTCGTGTCTCATCAGCGACCCAAAAACCACTAGATCAGACTCAAGAGTGTACTATATAGCCTACCTTTAGATTTCAATTCATCGAGCATGGATCGCTGGTGAAGCGAACGTCGCATTTGTATTCAGGAATTATACTGAGTATCTCTTAGTTATATGCTATGTATTACGCTTTCGTCATATTCGTGAGAGATATTAATTTAATCATTGTGACACCTTATACGTCGTGCGCGTACAAGTGCGGTGTACGTTTCGACCTTCCCATCAGAAGTCGAGGTAATTATGTTTCTACATTTAGTTTATTTAGGTTTTTGTTAACCCATTACATAGGACATGTCTAGGAACGCTCCTGAGCGTGGTGTAATTATGGATACGGCAACAATAATCTTACTTGCAGCGGCTTTATAACCTTTTTACTTACATTATCTTGGTCTTCACCTGCCCCAAATGCAGAAGACAGTGCTTCACAAAGATAAGGCCTTTCTAGTTACACCTGGGACCTGTTTCAAAAAACAAAAACCCTACACTTCGCGACTCTATTATGTATTTGTTTCCCCCGCTGGTCCCGTAAGGCAGGTTATGTACAACTGAGATTATTCATATTTTGCTGGCCTTAAACTATCATCTATCAAACTATTAATCCAAATGACAGTTTAAACAAATATGTTCATTTTGGTTGTCCAGTTGGGCAAGTTAGATGCTTGGACAAGCGGGCAATTCACGATATTCCCGTGCTCTGCCCATTACTATATACTGTGGAATATTTCACTTTCATTATTGTCACGATATTGAGGTGGTTAATTTCTCACTCTTCCGGTCTTCCCTTATCATTTTCCAACAATTACTTTTGACACCGACACGTTTGATATCCTCTGAAAAACATCTGTAATACCGAGCCGATTTATGAGGAATATTATCCTTAAAACTGGATCGTGGTAAATTGGCATTTTGCTGTGTAGTCTTACTCCGCCGAATTAATAAGGTCGCGTTATTAGAGTCGGAAAATTAATCGAAATGAGATCTTTCGGGACATCATAATAAAATTCACCTCAGGAATATTTTTGGTTTTGATAGTTGCGGGATTGCGCTGAATTCATATTACTTTTTGTCAAGGGTCAGTGTTTTGTGTTGAAAGTTCATTGACGCTTTATGTGTCACTGTTGTATAGATGTTCTGGCATACGTGCAGATGTTCTAAAACCTATTTTCAATACCCTACATTTCTAAAGTCGGGTATAAAATATACACTTAACAATAATATAGACTTAACAATATCAAAGCGGTATAAGTAAAAAGGGGAGAATGACAAGTAAAATTTACCAATCCTTTGAAATACTTGTCACAGGCTTATCAAGTACAATTGTATGGTTCATGGTGTTTATTATTTGTACGTTATTAAACCGAACCCTCATAAATATCATTCTCAGAGTTAATCCGTATAGGGCACAGCTCATGTCGTGTATCTTAGGCTGAACATACAAATTGGTACTGGGTGACTATTTCGAGTTTAAGATGAGAATCAATTAACGCCCGATCGATTATTGCATGTTCTTCATGAATGTATATTACAAGTTTGTATAATTATATAAAATATCTTTATCTTCATTATATTTATATTGAAATATTATCCGATATCATTTTTCTTTATACCGGTTTATTACAAGTATGCTCACGTATGAATCTCTTGTTACGCTATGTGCAGTGTTAAAGGGGTAGTACAGTTTTGGTAAGGCTGAACTTTAGTAACCAAAACTTGGACAGTAACAATATAAACTAATATTTATAACTCCACCATGCTCGAAAGGTATACAAAATTACAAACGAATAAGTAAAAAGCCCGTTATCATTCAAAAAGAGCCATTCAAACACAAGAGGGCGCTTTCTAAAAAGGCATCGGTTTCAACCATTTTCATACAAAACTATGCATGTGATGTTTTATTGAAATAATGATTAAATAGAGAGATCATCAACAACTATTTAAACAACGCTTTTGAATTTTTTTGAAAAAGTGCAAGCATTTTTTTGTTTGTTTGAACAAATCATCTAATTATTTGGGCCCCAAATAATTAGAAGATCAGATATATTTATTGATATTTCAGCCGTTTCTGGGTCGATTTTGACCAAATAAAGTTTATTCTGCCATTAAAATTGCATGTTCTCTCAAATTCGACACTCAGCTTTTCATTACCTCACAAACAAATTGTGATGTGCAGCGCCCTCTCTACCAAAACTAAACTACCCCTTTAAGTACATTGTTTTAAGTCGCACAGAGAGCCCGGTGGTCTCAATTAGTCAACCTAAATCAATGATGCACTCCTGGCGACATGTGTTTTTATGTCAAACATTCATCACGTTCAATTTGGTACTGCATGGGCAAGGACACACTCTGCCTTGGTGAAGTTGTGTAGGGGGGTGATGGGAGGGGGGAGACACCTAACTCGCATCCTATCTCATATATATATGAAAACAATTTAGTCCCACCCCCTACTTTCGCCATCTAATGATGAGAAAAAAACGTATTTGGTAATACATGTTTAGCCCCATTAAATCACTTATCACATCACGTGTATGCTTGTCTAATCATAAAAAACATATCAGATATTGGTAATATTGGCGATCGTTCCCCCAAAAGGCGCAAATAGGGGCAAATGAAATTCGCCCCCGAAATGCCCCTTTCTGATATATAATATGGGCATCATCTGCCTCGCATTGATCTTGGGGGTAAGACCTTTTTGTGTTTGTAGTTGTGTGTCGTAGTGAATACCAAAATGCCTGTGTATGGGACCAAAGCGGAATAATTTGAGGTTAGTTAGATTAATACACGATTTATTGTGATAAATTTTCAGATGCCCCCACCCAACTCCCCCAAATACCTTAAGGGTTCCGGTGTTACCACCTCCCCCCCCCCCCCCCCCCCCCAACAAAAAAATAAATAAAAAAATCGGATCGGACCAGCGACATTTACCATGGTAAAAATGGACCCGGGCTCGAAACCAGAATAGATTGTGTCTATCGGATGGTGACGATAAAGGGCGGTATCAAACATAACTAATCAACATGTATTGAACGCGTCCGTAAAAAACCCCTAAATAACCAACCGACCAACATTTTTCACCGGCAACACAGACACATATGTTGCAATAATAGCGGCCGACTACTAGAATGCTTATTTGCCATGTTTACTGTTAGCTGTAAATAAAGAAGCGGAATAGTCTTGATCGAGTGTTGCCAATGACGTAGTTCAAGATTTGTCACGATCAGGTGGCGTTTATCCGAAAGTGGCATTGAAAAGCCGTCTGTTCAGTGATCGGATGACAATTCCGTGTACCTTCTTTCATTTAACGGGATTTCCGAGTATTTGTATTCTCTGAGGAAATGTTAATGAGTAATTGTGTTCGTCTGTACTCTATAAGTACACGCGTACTTGTATAGTTTGGCTTTTAAAGAAATTGATGACATAATATTTCCTTGTATAACTAAGTTTTTATGAAACACAAACTACTGTTATGATTCCTTGTATACATGGTATAGTTTTATGGAACAACAACTAGCGTAATGATTTAACACAAGTCAGTGTATCAAATATGTTTATTTATAATTTCCTTGATTTTTTGTATAATATTTGAAAGGTTTACCAGTGAGGATAATTCTAAATCATTTTACAAGAACCGTTATTTGACTTTTAAGTAATTTTGTTTCACAATTACATTTACCTGCTACCCAGCTAGCCACCTGACGTCGGGCCGATGTCGGAAGTTGGTTGCCGGATGTCGGCATATCGCCGTTGGCTCGAGGTTAAAATGTCCGCCAGCCCAACATCGTCACGACGTCATTTTTGTGATATATTGGCATAACGTCATTTTCCGACAATGGCCCAACATCATCTCATGACATGATGCTGGGCCATTGTCGGAAAATGACGTTATGCCAATATATCACAAAAATGACGTCGTGACGATGTTGGGCTGGCGGACATTTTAACCTCGAGCCAACGGCGATATGCCGACATCCGGCAACCAACTTCCGACATCGGCCCGACGTCAGGTGGCTAGCTGGGTAATTGTGAAGTTTACAGCTGTCTTTAATTTAGACAAAATGTGTCTTTCCAGGGACACCTTCATTAACTACTACTATTACATTCAAATACCTTTGTTTTGTCACATATAGTGTAAGGGCAAGGTGTACAGGAAGACAGAGATGTTCTTGAAATGCTTTTATCAGAGATAGAATTACATTCATCTACTATCGAGTTTTTCACATCAAAGTCCTTCTGTTGTCACAATGGGTGATGGTTTGATGTCTAAACGATAGTCAGTATTGTTGTTGTTTTGCTTTGTTTTTTTCAGTGAGTGTATATTTTTAAAGCAGACTATAAATGCCGCATTGTGTATCTAACGTCACGTTGTTTCAAAATACACGTACTGATAACTGAATTGATGTTCTGTATGTATCAGTTAGCAATATTCTTTAACAAGGGGCTAAGATTTAGTTCATGTACTACTACTATTACATTTAAAGACCGTTTTTGTGATGGTAAGGTGTAAACAATCCGGGGATGTCCCTGAATGTTTTTTTTTTCAGAGATAGAATTTCATCCATGTTCTACTTTTCTTCACACTGATATAACGTCCTTGTGTTATCACAGTAGGCGATGGTTTGATGTATAGGGACTAGAATTACTTTCATGTACTACTACAATTACATTCGAATAAGTTTTAGGAACATTATGTGATGGTTTAGGGTGAAAAGAAGCCAGGGATTTCTCTGAAATGCTTCTGATCAGAGATATAATGTACTACATTATTTTCACATTTAAGTCCTGTTGTCACAATAGGCGATGGCTTGATGTATTATAGATGCTAGTGGCATTGTGCGACAAATCAGCACCTTGTGAGTTTCTTTAATTAGACCGCCGGGCGAGGGTGAAAATTCGTTACTTTTGTGACCCTCCTCGTACAGTTACATTTTAAAGGGACTTAGTAACATTGTCCAAATCCTCAAAATAAAATTTTTGATCTAGCGGTTCCCTCATACCTTGTTGTATTCGTATTAATAATAAAATCATGGGACAGGTTTCGGTTTTTCAAATTTCCCTTTCGTTACAAAGATATGTACGATTGAAGTATTCAGATAAGAAAAACTCCGGGCGAGTTTTTCATCCCTGTACAAAGTGAATGCAGTGAGTTAGTGAATATCACCCAATATCACTTTGCATTTTCGCTCATTACTTGGCCATGCAATGTCCATTTGACTTGAAATTTTCACACAATACCCTGTTGACATATGAGATAAAACACTATACATTGCATCAACTCTTCATCACTTTTTGCACATGTCAACAAAGTTACTAGATCCCTTTAAGTAGTGGAGATTGTTTATAAATATATTTAAGTATGGAATTAATATCTCGTCAATCGCGAAACGTGCACATAAGTTCATAAAATGAAAAAACTTGACAAAATATACAACACTCTAGGGAAATGTATCCAATCCCAGTGCATCTTTTATTGGAACGTAACGCGATCCCGTTAGCAAGAGCCAATCAGATTGCTTGTTTTATCGTTGCGCTAAATTATATGCTGTACGTAACATCAACATGCTCTTCCCGCCGGGCCTACGGGGCACTGGTCGGCTACGAAAAGAGGCACCAGGTAGGCCCAACACAAACGTCATCAGCATGAATATGGGAGGAAAGCCTTGTTTCTATTTTATTTTCTACATTTGGGGTAATCTTAAGAAAGGACTACCTCCCAGATTCATGCTGATGGCGATTGCATTATGCCTCCCTGCCACCTTACGTAGCCGACCAGTGCCCCGGGGCTCAGGCGACAATAGTCTGCTGATCTTCGTTAGCCGAAGTGCTAGTGGCGGATCGATCTCTTTTCCTAAACTTATTTTTCAACTTCAAATGTGTTTTTGGTAATTTTTCAAAGTGGTACTCATTCCTCATCTCTTTAGAATTAATTCGTCTAAACGAATCAATTTACTGTGAGTTGAGATTCCATGTATACAACAAAATCCAGATAAAGTTCGTGTCATCACATCGCATCAAAATAAACTTTTAGCACAACGATAAAACAAGCGATCTGATTGGCTCTAGCATATGGGACAGAGTTACGTTCTAATGAGAGATGCACTGGGATTGGATTATTTTTCAGAGTGTTGTAAAAAATTGTTTAAATTTGTTTCCACTTTTTGAAAAAAATTGCATTTTTGAGCTTGACGAGATTTAAATTCGTGTTCACTGAGTGATTTCGTCGCTGGGCAATAAAAAGGGCAAAATGGCCGATATTATCGTCGAATATCGATTTTGTTTTTATTTTATTTTCAGATAGAGTTCTTTAAAACCTATCCGATGATATGTTTAGAATTCCCATATGTGCCCAACTTTTTGAGAAAATCAAAAATATATATCATATGGGCAATACGAAGGACAAAAAGGGATTTGCCCTTTTAGCTGCCCATTATTGCGCCAAGTTGCGCGCATTGCCTGTGCATTATCAATGCGCGTAAAAGGGCAATACGCATTTTGTCCTTTTTCATGCCCAATATCGACGCGATATCGTGCATGTAAAAAGGGCAAATTCAGAAATGCGTAAATAACTCCGTTAAAAAGAACTGAGCGTAGGCCAAATTAAACGACTTGATTGCTTTATAGCCTACATAACTGTTTCACTAAACAAGATTACTGGATTTGGCATTTTAAAAATATTATTGCCCAAAATGTCAAAATGTTGTTTCTTCCAAAAAAGTAAGTATCGTTTTTTGCTATCGATACCGTCAATTTGTCCTTTTAATTGCCCAGCGACGATTTGTTCACTACCCCCATGCCCAAATTCAGGTAGATATTAGATGTAAAGCACGACAGTTAAGAAATAAGGCGATTTCCACTGTTCGGCCCGCGGTCTACTATACACACAAGAGTAGTTTCCCATAGAATAACACACGGGAATTTTATATTCGACAACAGAGGGCGTGCTTTATAATTAACATTGTTTTAATTGTAAATATCTCATTAGTGTGCATATTTTCCCACTGACGAGATGTGGAGTTATTTTCAGTATATTTTTCTCTACCTTCTGGTAGAATTTCATGTAGATGTCGAGGGGGGTCACAAAAAGTGAAAACTAAAGCAGTTTCGGCCACTCACCCGGCGGTCTAAATGTAGTAAGGTTGATGATCTCTGATAATACGCCCATATTCTGTTTCGACCATTCAAATAATATAATAGATAATTTGTGGAACTCACCCATATCGGCAAGAACACAGTCATGTGTCACAGTGTGATTTTAAGCTTGTTGTTTTATTTGTTACAGTGTGGACCAGAGTGTGAACACACTTTGTGGACCACTTTACATTTCATTATAGTCATGATGTCGACACTAATCACACTGTGAACACACTGTGAACACACCAGGGGGGTGTCACTGCTGCCAGAGTGCCGCGATTTTTGATCATCAAAAGGAATACCACTGCAGGTTGCATTATGGGATACTTGGGAATTACATAAACCAATCACAGAGCAGTTCATACGCGTCGTCACCAGATCGAGGTCAATAAAACAAGTTCATATGCATACGTCACCATAGATCCCATTGTTCTCAAGCGTGATACAATCTAGGACAGTGCGCAGGAAAATAGGCGCGATAGTCTACGCGCACTTCATAGCATGATGATTGGTCAAGTCTTTCTAGGTCACTACGCGATGACGTCTAGTGGTATTCCTTTGGTGCTTCAAAAATCGGTTCACTCCGCCATCTTGCCCATGTACAAAGTCTATGGGACACGTGACTTGCGCGCGTTAAGTGAGCCTTCTAGTTATAAACGGGTTGGTTTGTTTATTCATACTTCTATGGAACACACACGCACACACACACACACACGCGCGCGCGCACGCACGCATACACACGCACACACGCAAACATTGTTATTAGAAAGCGCTATGATGATGTTACCCATCATGCCTAAATATTTGAGTCTGTCGGAAGTCCTCTCTCGAATTTTGTATTAGGTAGACGCTCTAATATAAATGAAATCAGGAGGAATGCAACTTGGCAAGGGGGATAAAGAGTAGCCTATCCCCTTACAAGCATTCATCTTTTCGCACACCAAACTTACCCGGCAATCTTGTTTATTATATTTTTTGTGGGGGGTGGCAACATTTATGTTGATTGGTAAATGTCACCAATCTATCTATACCTCTCTTAAATCCTCGCTCACAGTAGCGTACGTGTAGCTAAACCGTTATAGGTTACACGGTGGTTACGAAATCGTGCCCCCGTTTTTGTTTTACCCGCATCCCCTTTTAAGTTTAAGTATAATCAAATATATACAGTAAATTGCAATTGTCTTATTTTGAAACAGGTTATACCAGCGGCTCTAGCTTTTTGCTAAGGGGGGGGGGGGGGGGGGGGGTTGACCCAATGACGATGCGGATACTGTGTGGGTCTGGACACATGATGGCGTTTTTCTATGCACATCACATTTTCACTTGGCAGCCCAAGGGGGGGGGGGGGGGGTAACCCCCTAACCCCCCCCCCCCCCCGTAGATCCGCCACTGTATACCCTCTTTGGAATCGCTGTCTCATCCAAGCCCCCCTCTCCCCTTCCCTCTTCTTTGAGCCAGCTACACCTCCCCTCCCACCTGCCTTCCGAGTGATGTTTTTTTTTACACCCACGTGGTTTTTTCTTTCCATGCAGAAGGCAAACCCATTGAAACCCTTTTCCGCTTTTTGGATTAAAGAGTGACGATTAAGGAGGTGGCATGTCAACCGACGGCTCTCAAATCAGGTTTGGGCAGCAACAAGCAGAGGTGGTGTAGCCAGTGTCATCCCGTTCCTATCCCATGCACATATGCCAGCCCCATGCTAGAGAGGTTCCGGGTTCGAACCCCTGATTGGGTAATTCCCAAAGATGTTAAAACTGTTCCATTCCGCTTTCTAGTCAGGTGATCAACATTGATTTTATAGAACGGTCTTAACATAAATTTGACGTGTTGTCTATATGGCTATACAAGTAGAGAATAGGCGCTGTCTCATGTGACAAATTGGCACGGGAAGCACCTATATACTATGTTCGAAGTTTTACTATTTTCCTAACGGAAGGAGGGGACAGGGATTTGTGTAAGAAATTCTAACAAAGGAGGGGGGGGGGGGTAGATTTGCCCCCTTATTCATTGTAAGCTTTTTAGCGCTGGCAGGACTGGTGCAGATGAGCATAATCGAAGGAATATGAAACCAAATTATTATTTTTTTGTTTTTTGTTTATAGCCTGCTTATTACCACGGGGGACTAATGTGTACTTGAACAGGTTGAATACTATACGATTCTGATATACATGTTTATTACAAACGCATTCACAATAGACCCCAGCCCGAGTGTTTTGTATGGGGACCCAAACCTGACATGCCTGGTGGGGTTAAAGGGATCTAGTAACTTTGTTGACATGTGCAAAGACTGATAAATGGTTGATCCAATTTATATTGTTGTTATTTGATATGTGCACTGGGTACTGTGCGAAAATGTTAAGTTAAATGGACGTTCTAATACATTGTATTCACTTTATACACGGTTTTCGCGGTCCAGTGGATAGTTTAACATCTGAACACTTCAATCGTAAATATATTTATAACGAAAGGGAATTCGAAAAACAGAAACCTGCCAACAAACGCGGTAGAATGTCTTCCTGACAACGTCCGGACGTTACCGCGACTATTTTCCTCAATTAAAAAGGGGTTTTAGATTCCTTTAAAGGGATTTTGTACCCTAATTTCCACCTGCCTAGACTGATCATGTAGGGGGATGGGTAACACAGTTATAACCCTGCCAAACCTGAAATGTTACCTGATTGATTTGTACACGTTTTATGTTCAACAATTTAATGCTGTATACGACCGGGAACGAGCCATTATGCAAACTGCAGGGCATTTTCCCGACTCATCGTTATTTGTCCGTACAAATTCGTATTATAATAATCAATAAACAATGTTACAATTGTAAGAAATCCATTTTAAACTTTTGATCACAATGCAAATATTTACCTCCGAAATGGATATCTTATGAATAACCAATACAGATAAACTTTCAGACTACTGTTACAATTGTATTTGACATGATTTTGTTTTACAAATTGTTCATGCGGGTATCATACATACGAAAACAGTTGGCACTAGACAGTAGACAGCCAGTTCCGTAGACGTTAATTGACTAAAACACTAATTACTTATTATTAGTTTGCAGTTTCATGGCTGTATATTTTAATATAATTATCAAATGTGTCTACTTCTAATAATAACTATGCAGTGTGATTTCTCTTCCCGACTCCCGCAATTATACTGTGCATAACCAGCATGATACAAAATCTGAGAACGGTGAAAAGACAAACGTTATATTATTAGCAATGAACATCAATTGAAGCACCTTGTTATACCTATTTCACAATCATTCAGGTTGAGGTGGCAGCCCTACCAATACAACTGCATGAACATGTAACCGGGCTAATACGCAATTGGTATGCCCCTTGTATTCCAAAGCTTAATCTTATTTGAGCGGGTATTACCTTATCGATTTGAGCGCGTGGAAATCCCCGCTCATTGAATACTGCGCTTTATTGCTGAACTATCACAACAAATATGTTTTCCCCCTTTTTCAGCCTGATTAGCACAATTTCACGTTAGAGTAAATGTAGGCGGAAAAGGATTGTTTAATAGTAGTGTACCTATGTTCAGTTTAGAAGGGGGCAAATAGTAAGGGGGGAAATTGGCTGGGGTTGCCGGAAACCCATGATGGTCTGAGGTAGGAAGGTAATATCATAACATGGATAATTTAAAGGTGGGGGGGGGGGGGGGCAGGAATAGTCACTGGAAGGAACGAGAAAGAAGAAAGCTGCACCCTCCACCCTCCACCCTTGCTGTTTAGCTACGCCAGGCAGTGACCTGGGCATGCGAGTAAAATTCGTTTATTTTCGCGGGGCGCTGCAAGTTCAACCAAGGGGCCAGCCTTGTCGCATTATCAAAACACAAATTAGTCGCGGTAGGTGGGCACGTTTGCTACTTCCGAATCCTGCATCTGCTACGGTGCTCAGTAGAACATTTGAATGTCTGTTTAGGGGTTTTGATGGGGTTTTTTAAATATAAAAATCGATTCTACCAAAGGGAATCCTCATTATAGTAAAGGTGGGAAACTAGTCTATTTTAGAGTTTTGATGTTGTTATATTAACTTTCATAAAGAAGGGGTTCCATCTATTCTACTGTAATAACACGTCGATTTCTAATTTTTGCTAAACATTACATTACATTGTAATAAGTTCGGTTTTTCTTGCCTGTTATCGGCTTTACAATTATTGTGCCCATCATCTATGCACCTGAGTCGAGATCATTATCGAATGAGGGAATTATAATCCCCTGCCTAAACAGGGAATGGTGAGCCTTGCATTAACTTTATAGGGATAGCTAGATCTAGTAGAAAAGTTATTGATTGGCTTGTTGAATGACAAACGGGCCTTTCCAGGGGGGTGTTTCACAAAGATCCTAAGTTGAACTTAACTCTAAGTTGGACTTAGGAATTATGGAAAGCTATTAGTTTCTTTGAAACAATTTCGTGAAATTTATGTTAAAAGGCATAAAATGTTGATTAAAATCATTAATATTGTCTGTTATCAAGGGGATTATATGTTCTTGATGTAAAAATGTATGAAAAATACTTGCATTGTGTTCTTTTGAATATATTTTATTCCAAGGCTTCAAATGGCTTTCCATAATTTTAAAGTCCAACTGAGAGTTAAGTTCAACTTAGGATCTTTGTGAAACACCCCACATGGCATCGAACACACGACTATCGTATTGGGAGACGGAATGCCCGGACCAATATACCACGATACGTTACGTACATTGTTAAGATGATATCGGACATCCCTTCATTGTGTGCCAACACGTTCACATCTCAATTAGATCGTGTATACATAATACACATCAACGGCCGGTGTAAATAACTATGTAATTGATGAACATGCTTTTATCAAAGACAAACTAATATTAACATGATTAAAGGATCTAGATAATAGCTCAAATCGACATAACTTACCCAGAACTATAGCGGTTTTCACATACCCTAATAAAAGCATGACACATTTGGTTCTTCGAATTTCTCCATTTTATGAATATTTATATATATGATTGAAGTGCTCGGAATTGAAAGGCACCCTGGGAAACTTTCAACTATGCACAAACAAAGTCAATATAATGGACTAGCGAATAATACGTTTACATGTTCCACCATTCCTCGGTCACAATGACATTCATTTACCATGGAATTGATCACTCAGTCAGCATATCAGGTCACATAAATACAATTTGTATTACATCATGTTAATCCTTTGTGAATTTGTGCACATGCCAACATAGTTACTAAATCCCTTTTGAACACTTTTTTGCAACTTTGTTCACATCATTAGCAAAGTCACAAGACGGTCACTTGTCCCTTAATAGTGTAATGTGATCATGATAACATAGTGTTGCCATGTTAATCGATGTGACACATCTGGTGCCAAATGAGTCTTTTTTTACCGACAGTCATCATCAGGTTTCAAACACCTCTAAAGTCTATTTCTACAATGTTATCTTTAATTATACACAAAAGCTATAAGCAAAAATTAGTAGCTGTCCAACTCCAACACTTCGCTGACTGTTCAGGCAACATACACATTTAATGGTGCAGCCAGTGCAATATCGGGGGGGGGGGGGTGGGGTCTGGGGCAGATGATTTGTTCTCTTATTAGGGCAGCGAAATTATTATAGTGGAATGTTCGTCTTTCATTTATATCCCAACTTATGACAAGTATGAGAGGGGGGGGGGGGGGGGGTAGGGTTCACCAGTCTCTCCATGCATGGGGTGTTCATTTCCCCCCTTCCCAGTCTTGTTTTCATCTTCCAGTACATGTAGCCAGAGGTAGAATAGACGGGGTCAGAGAGGGGGCACTATTTCCTGTAGGGGGCAGCGACAGCCCCCCACCCCCAAACAAAAGCAAACAAACAAAAACGACAACAACAACATAATTACGGGTTTTATGTATTTCTGATGTTCCTGTAAGCAGGTTAGACCGGAGAGGCAGTGTTCAATGTTCTCAGCCGTCACGCTCAGTAATAGTGTGATTTAAGATTGAAGATTCAAAATGTGTTATTTCAACATAATGGAAAATGGTTTTAGGTTCGCAGTCCCAAATTGCTAAGAAAGCATCAATAGTTGCAATGAATATAAACGTTGCGCGATACAACGGTGCACGTACAGTTCCACATAATCACGAAATACCAGACAAACAGATGAACTTGGAAACAAAAATGTCCACGTACTAACCCTGAACATAAAAGGCACATTTCCGCTTGTCCAAAAATCGTTTCAACCGAGCATTCTCTTCTGAGAATTTCAACATTCTGCCCCCCCCCCCCCCCTTGAGTTGTAACAACGGCCATATTCGTGCAAAAAGCAACCAACATTCTGGAGAAATCATTCCTTATTCTGGAAAAGTCATAAAGGTATATCATTTTTGGGCGGTTAAATTATAATAACTTTTGTTCTTCTTGTTTCATGTGTTGCTTGTCGAGTAAAAATTCGGAATATTGTATTTGGGCAAAATAATGACCTCAGCCCCGTAGTAAAATGTGCCCCTACGTCCATGTGCACATGATACGACGCGGTGAGGGTATATCATCCTAATAGAAATAGATGTTAACTCCTAGAGTGCCAAGTTCGCATTGTAATGGGTATCGAGTTACTTCCGAATTCATGTGTGTGGGAATCGCCCCGTCTCCTTTCGAGTAGTGATGCTAATCTAGTGAAACGGTCAAGTATTTGATAGCCATTACACAAAGTTTGGCTAGGAAAGTTTTCCCCTCGATCTTTGGGATTATATCCTCTGTGGAACCCCATGCTATCATTCATACTCCCTCTACACCGTTGTTCTCCATCGTGAGATTTATGTCAACTGAAGAGCGGTGATGTGCAGAGTTCTTCGCTCGCTGACATGTTGTTTACTATGAACACTGGGACATAATTGAAGTTAAACACAAATAATACTTTTACCAGGAACTCTTAATACAATGTTGTCCGTATGTCTCTACGACCGAGATGCTGTTTGCCGTCATCACCGCTGCACTCTTGAGATGAAGAGCTGAATTTCACAAGGCGCTAAATCCACTTTTTAATTAACTTCGGCGAAAATCGCATTTATGTCCCCGACTTTGAACTGACAATTGCTAAAGGAAATATTATGAAAATTAATTATTCCCTCTTTAGTTTCCAATTGTGTATTTTGTCGTAACATTTTGAATTATATGTAACTATACTACTGCACGTATATCATTGACTCAATTTTGATATGTGGATTTAGCGCTTTTTGGAATTTAGCTCTTCAAAATAATGTTAACTCATATGGAAACTCTATCTAACCTTGGTAGACGTAGTATGTGCAATATAGCGCTGTTTCAGCTCCTCCATTATGTTCAGGGTTAATGCCTCACAAAACCGACGACAAAAGATCAAGATGACAATTTGGAATGCTCTCCCTTTCTCGACTCGAAGTGTTTGACTATGGTCGACCTCCATTATGGATTGATAAAAGTGTGTTCGTGGAAATGCTGTGCCACGCGATGTGTTTGAGCCAATTTTCCCGGAGTGCTAATGGAGATTGTCTTGAGGTGGGAGAACGTGTCCGGAGCGGAAATACTTTTAATAATTTTCCGAGTCATTCGTTAAAGGTTATTAATTTATTTAAAGATAGTTAAGAAAGCGTGATTACACTCATCGTGTTCCAATTTATGTGTCTTTCTATGATTGGTATGGTAGTTTTTTATTATTTGTTATTTTAGTAGTATATATTTCGTGCCTTCCGCTCATATGATAATGTTGCCAAGATAATGTAGATGGCGATTTATTTAAAAGTATAGTTCTACCAATAATTACTTTAATTGATTATGGTAGAATTCTACGAACTATACTTGATCAAATGGAATAATAATTACTAAATACCGCGTTAAGTCTGAATTTGAGAGAGATTTGCCTAGAACCCACGTAGCTCACTTTATTAAACCGAAAACACTGTCGTCTGTCGCGTTTTCTTCTTCTAATGATCAAAATAATCAACCCGCCTTGCCAATTTGTCATGGCGGGTAAGGATACATTGAATGTTATATATTGAGGGTATTAAGTTAGAATTTCACAGCTTAGGCTTCAAAGTCGGATGTATTTTCAACAAAAAGAGGATGGTACCAAATTACACCATGTATGCTATAAATATACTATATAAACTTGGTGAATTTCGCAATCACCATTATTTTGAAATACTATAGTTGTGTTGGCCTTGTTAATATCTGACTGTAATGTTGTCTTGTTTCACTAGTCATGCTAGTTATATATGTATTTTTGTATATTAATGTTGACCAATGATGACATTGACAATAGTATATTCAACCTGTTATGAAGGATATAATAATAACGTCATAGTGCCACATGTCAACGACCTGGTGTTAACATTGGAACCTATAATCCCTCGTATTTTAGATTACACATAGTGACATTGTATGGATATTGTTATTTTATGGATGTTTATAAACCCCTTTGCTCCTGGGTAATGTAATTCCCATAGAGATACTAATTTAAATCGCCCACGCAGTTCCAATATGTAACGGGTCAAGTCAGCCTCACATGTGTGGTTAAATCTCTTGCGATCGATTGCGACTGACTGCGATATTCAAATCACCAGGACACTGCTCTCATATTATCTCAGACAATCGCGGGGTACTGGATATTACCAAACACTGAACGCAACAAATCGCATGAGCGCAGGATATTTGAACCTGTGGGGAAAAAATAGCCAAAACGTCGCAGGCAATCGCAGCCACAATCGCAATTAACCACGGGTGGTTGCAGCTAACCACACATAATCGCAATACATCGCAGAAAATACCCAACCCAGACTATCGAATTGGTGTAATCGCAAATGAGAAAATAAGAATTGTGTTTTGTTCTGTTTTATTAAAGTGTGCAACAAACCGCTGTAAGTGTTTGTGAATGGCAGTTTGATTAATAAAACCGGTGACTGAATTTGATTTTCTGTAATAGAGTTTATTGGATGATTTAATTGCCTTATATCCAGCTCCGATTTACCGTTAATTATTTAATAAGTCAAGGTAAAATATAAAATGCCATGCAACTGGATTTTTTAATTTACACCGTTGTCGGTCATAGACCAGATGAGTCAAGGGTATACGCAATTTTGGTGATTACTAAATCTAGAAATGAAAATTGACACCCGCAATTAACAATATTTCATGAACTCTCTGTCAAAACGTGCCAAGTGAACACTGGCAACCCATGGAATGGGCTTTGTATCGTGTATTCCGATGGCGTGCAAACCTCATTTTAACGAAATAATTTTTACATTTTTATACGCAATTTTTGTTAAACGAATTATCGAAGAAGTGTTGACTGACATAAAAACGTGTGGCTCAGTTTTACTCAAGATAGCATCAACAAAATTGATAAAAGTTGTAAAAAACAGCTAGTACTATATTGTATTAATGTATACGATTAACGTAGTGATTATAGTTTTAAAAACAAAGTAAGCAAGCTGTATGAGTTTACTTTTGTTCTCGATAATGACAGCCCAAATGTAAGCCAACACATCAAGGAGGACTACTTCAATGAGATTGCTATTATAATATAGGTATCCACCTGTCTGTATGTTATTTGCATTGAATTAGCACCAGCACATACTCACTCTCTCCTTGCTTACGATTCAAGTATTTGTCCATCTTTTTTCAACTCAACATGCTCATTGGCGAACAATTTGCACGTTGCTATACAATCGAGCCGCCCTTGAATGCTAATCGTGTCAATATGGACCCGAATATCCCCGAGTGTCCGAAGGACAACCATTTAATCCGATGGCGTAACCAGAACAAATAAGGTGTGTGTGGGGGGGGGGGGGGGGGGGGGGGGGCTGTGGCGTAGCGTAGTCATACTGATTGGTCGGGAATACGCAACCTATCGCGGGTGGGGGAAACGTTATATTTTGTCTTAGTTGTTTTCACAGTCCCACTCCCCCCGCCCACGACTTGCCCTTGTGGTGAAAATGAATTAATGCATATAATCATAAAAATTATCATATTGATTCTTACTACAGCTAGCTGTCCCCCACCTCCATGTGAAAATAGGATAATGCGCCCCCTTTACCCCCATTTTATATTTTTCATAGATCCACTCCCATGCCTATGTCCTGCACGTGTGGTGAAACAAATACATTAAATCATAATACCATATTCATTCTTGGCACAGCTGTAGCTGCCCCCACCTCCCTCCGAAAAGAAGACAATACGCCCCTCTAAGTTGCCCCATTTTGCCCCCCCCCCCCCCCACAATACCCGCCCTCGTCTTCGATCGATTAATGAGCATGGTTCTACCGCCGCATATTTTAATAAAAGGACGTATTACCCGCCCTTGCATATTAAATAGCCATTGAACTCTTTTCAATATAGCCTTTACCGTATTACTCATTTGACATGTTGTGTATAATATGGAGGTAATCCGTGGCATGTACGTAAACTGTGGTGAATACTTAACTCTTAGAGGGAATCAGAAACGTTGTTTGAATCGACCAAAATTATATTTTGAAATTCAGTTATCATGTGTCTTGATCATACTTTCCTCCTTTCCTACTTACGTTTTAAAGGGATAGTTGAGTTCTGGTAAGGAGAGTACAGTTTTAGTGAAACTGAATTTTAGTAACCGAAACCTGCATCATTACATTACAAACTAATAGTTATAACTAGAAAGGAACACAAAATTACAAATGACGTAGTAAAGATCATGTTATCATTCAAAAAGAGCCGTTAAAACGTAAGAGGGCGCTCTCTAAACACTCATCGGTTTCAACCATTTTGAATAAAATATTGTGCATGTGATGCTTTGTTGAAATAGTGATTAGATAGAGAAATAACCAACAACTATTTAGATACCTATTTCGTAACTTTTTGAAAAGAGGAAGCATTTTTTTGAATTTTTAACGGCTGGTTCAAAATTCTCTAATAAACCCGGGGCCCCGGGTTTATTACAAATGGTTATATTCATGGATATTTCAGCCGTTTCTGAACCGATTTTGATCAAACAAAGATGATTTTATTGTTTAAATATTATGCTCTTTCAAATTTTACACTCAGTTTTTCATTACCTCACAAACCAATTAAGTAGTCTAGCGCCCTCTCTACCAAAACTCAACTTTCCCTTTAAGGATAGTCGTGTTGAGGTTTCTCCAAAGCTATCATCTGTTATCGCCATGCTAAATGGATCTAGTACCATTGTCAAACTACACAAAATGTCCTTAGAACGCCAGCGCGCGGTTCTCACATACCGTACCTCATTTAATTTGTATTACCAAAACAAGCACGGAACCGGTTTTGGTTTTCCAAATGTCTCTTTCGTGAAAATGATATGTATGATTGAAGCGTTCGGATTCGACATTCCGTGGTAGAAAATTTTAACTGTGTACAAAGTATAGTTGCAATGCTTTAGTGAATATCACTTTGCATTTTCGCTAATTTCTCGGTCACATGATACTCATTAACCATTTAATTTTCACACATCACTAATTAGTGAACATATCATATCACAGGAATACATATTGTATTATAAACCCTTCGTCAGTTTTTGCATAATGTCAGCAAAGTTACCAGGAATGAAGAACGAAACGAGTTCAATACGGCAGCATAAAACAAATCCTTAGTTCATTTTACACATACTTGACCCCCCCCCCCCCCCCCCCCCTTTAGGTAAATGTACCACCGTACAACGCTTTCAAATAATAGCCAGTTTTGGCTTTGACGTTCGACCCGTACATATGTGGAATAATTGTATCAAGCAAGTCAGTGGAGCGTATCATTTTCTATGAAATGGCGTAACAGGGTCAGACATACATGAGGTAAATGGATTATCGGGGTAGGTAGGGGGGGGGGGGGGGCTGGTTTTTACACCTGAAAGGGAGGGGGGCATGTGAAAGAAGTCAGAAATAAAATTATATCTTATTCTGTCTTACAGCCTTTTAAGTGTAGTGCGGTGGGCAAGAGTCGCCACTATAATTATATAGATGGATCTTGTAACTTTGTTGACATGTGCAAAAAGTAATGAATGGTTGATCAAATGTATAGTTTTGTGATCTGATAATAGTAATGTGTGAACAAAATCACGTTAAACGGATTTTATATGGCCGAGTAATGAGCAAAAATGCAAAATGATATTCGTGAATCCGTTGCATTGGCTTTGTTCACAATTCACAGTTCCGGTGCAGGTAATTAGAAATCCGAACACTTCAATCGTAATATTTTGGTTTACAAAAGGGAAATTCGACAAACCAAAACAAGCTCCATGCTTCTATATTGGTAATACAAAATATAACAAGGTAAGCGAGAACCACTAGAGTTCTAATTAAGTTTTGTGGTATTAGAAAATGTTACTAGATCTCTTTAACTCTTAACGTGCCAGGGATTTAATGCTCTATGGCATTTGTGTGTATTGTAACTCGCAAAAATGCGAGCTTGGCACGTTAGGAGTTAGCAAGGCCTGGGTATCGATATAGGCGTGTATTGTTGTGTAGAAACATTGTCTTCCGTTACACTGTCATAGTGTTAAGGTGGAACTAACCTGGTTAGCTCAATGTTGCCCTTCGTCTATCCATTTCGATTATGTATTTGCAATTTTAATTTGTCATGTTTCCGGTATTTTACTGTCTCAATCCACGTTTCTCTTTTTATTCGAGTAAAATATCCGGTCCATGTGTGACGTTGATGAGCATTGGTTTGTAATGTGATTCTACTTGAATAATTATATTCACGGTTTTGAGAAGGAAATTACAAAAGGGAAATTCGACAAACCAAAAGAAGTTCCATGCTTAATATATTGGTAATTCAAAATATAACAAGGTAAGCGAGAACCACTAGAGTTCTAATTAAGTTTTGTGGTGTTATAAAACGTTACTAGATCTATTTAAGCAAGGCCTGGGTATCAATATAGGCGTGTATTGGTTTGTATCCTAGTAATCATTGTCTTCCGTTACACTGCCATAGTGATAAGGTGGAACTAACCTGGTTAGCTCAATGTTGCCCTTCGTCTATCCATTTCGATTATGTATTTGCAATTGTAATTTGTCATGTTTCCGGTATTTTACTGTCTCAATCCTCGTTTCTCTTTTGATGAGAGTATACTATCCGGTAATAGAAACTGCCCATGTGTGACGTTGATGAGCAACGGTTTGTAATGTGATTCTACTTGAATAATTATTTTCACGGTTTTGAGAATGAAATTGATAAGAAATGTATTTAAAGGGATTCAACACCCCCAAAACAAAATATTCTTACAAAATATGAAAGATTATAGTTTCAGTAGTCGATTCCACAAGCAAGTTCGGAAAAACGCTTTCTTGATAAGGACGAATTGCAAGACTGTTCATTTTGTCAGGTCCATTTTCGGTAGATGACGAACGTGTTTGTCTCGCGGTCTGGTAAAACTAACATTTTAAAACGAACATTATATATGATTTTGTATGACAGAGTTATATGATATAGAACGGTCTTCAAAATTACATAAGTAGTTGTATTTGCATTTTTATTTTCGTTCATATCTTTGCCAGAACTGATCAGTGTGGCATGACATTCTCACATTTTGTTTGCAAGCATTGCCAAATACATTGAACATATGATTCTTCCATAACAAATAATATGTTGTATTAAAGCGTATCAACACAGTAATCAAATACCCTTTAGTTACGTTAAAGAGAAGCTAAATGCTGGCAGTTGCGCGTACTTGCACTGACAAGAGCATATCCCGTGTCACGTTTAGTGATATATTTCCTCTACGGTATCACCATGATCACTGATAAATACACTAATTATTATCTGTGCCATTACTGCTATACTGTGACGTTGCATACGGACTCGACAGAAAGCGGGTAACGAAACCACTCATAACAGCGAAGGCCACAACAGTGGTTCCGTACCCGCTTTGTTGCATCTGTATGCAACGTCATCAATGTGGACTGTTTCAAAATGGAACATTCTCCAGTTGGCAGTAAATTCAGAGAAGGGTGGTCTCAAAACATTGATCGTTATTTGAAACTACACCCATGACGAAATAAACGACTAGAATTTAGTGACAAGAGATAATTATGTTTTAATTTTCTTTCGATATTGTTTAGATATTATATAATTATGTTGTTGAAATGATGGAAATAAATAAATAAAATAAAATAAAATAAAAATGAAATTAGTACCAGAAAGCACGATCCAACAATTATTTTAGTTGCCCTTTAAATATGTCTCCAAAAGGAAGTCAGTCTATCTCGTGTTGGGGTTTCAATGTAACATCGATTCGATTAACTCAATGTTACACTTTGTATATCTTCTTGAGTGATTTATTTCTAATTGAAAAGTGTAATTTTCTTGTACAGTATTTGATTGTCTGCGTTTCGTTTTGTTATAGTTGCGTGTTAACACGCGATAACGAAACGGCTTTGAAGATAGCATGCATCATATAAATCATGAATGTTATTTAAAGTAGTACTATTTTGTTAATATCAGTACTGTTTTAAACAACCAAACAATAACTGAATGTCATTCAAATTTTCATATGATTATGTTTGCCTTGTCTGTTCCGTGCCATTTCCCACTATATCCATAACCGGGTATTACGTTTGATAAATATTAATATGTTAATGTAAAACTCATATTTAACCAATTTAAAAGCACAACATGTTAATAACGACTCGTGTCATGTTTCATTCATAGCCTTTCATCTGGAAATAAACAACACACATTATTGTCTGCATGTTTTTCTTGAAACTCTATTATATCAAGAGCATGGGAATGGCGTTTCAAAATTGCCTGGTGCGAATGTGTTCGCAGTTTATTTGGTGCTGCCCGTAACTATACGTGTGCTCAAAATACTCGGGTTTAGCCGTATATCGCTTGTCTGTCTTGCTCGAATGTCAACATAATTATGACATGTTTTTAAAATAACATCTCATTGCAATCATATACTATATAAATCTTTGTTTGTTTGCTCTTTCTCTCGTTTCAGGATTCTTATTGGCTCTTGAATCACGGACCCTCGTCATTATCTCCAAGTTTGAACCCTGGACGAAACCCCTTAACCAGATAACCCACTCCCCGCTGGAGAATGGCGAACTATGTATAGATAATAGTGAGAACTGACGCAGAACAGGAGTAAACGGGGTAAGGTGGTTGAAATAAATAATCGAAGTGGACAACAAAAGCAAGGATTCGCAGTCACTGAGCAGGCAACAAGTCGAGAAGTGTAAAACTGACCACCGATTGACATGACTGAAACATGATGAGTGTATGTAGCAAATGAAGAACGTATAGCTCTCGGCACCCACGAGATATCGATTTAGCGCATTGTCGACGATGAAAACATCCTTGGCAGGGCGCGAACATCTGATTGCGAACAACTATCACTGACTGCGATGCATAATCGCTGAACACTGCGTCATTGGACAAACTACTCGCGCTCAAAGAGCCAATAAGAAGAACGGTAGTGCTGTTGCGTAGACACGCCCCAACTATCATTTAATCACGACTACTACGGCGAGTTGTTGTATTTCGCATTTAGACGTAAACTGGCGATATCATGTAAACGCGGGTGGAGATGGTAGCCGACTTCTATGTGATCAACATAAGGAACATAAACACGTGTGCTGGTGTTTAATTCCTTGCACTTCTCCTCTCAACGTCTCTAAAGTCGCCCGTGAGTTGCGGGGGAGAAACATTTTACGACGATATCACTTTTTTGCTACCCTGAAAGACGAACAGTTTGGATTATGTTGCTCAGGGATTCGAGCTAACATTCATTTCTGCACGTGAAACTGCGATTATGTATGAGCTAATAATGCTTTTATGGTTTGAATACTCTAGTAGCTAAATTCAAGTGGATTTGGCTGCAAACGTAACTGGCAGACTAAGTCTAAATGAGAAATTTAGAAAATGAAATTAACGGTTTGGTAATGGAGACCATTTTGTGTGATACAACTTAAATATCAACAACTGCGTTGATTTTGTTATAAATATAACAGGTGTGGTGTTACTTTGAATTGAACAATTTGGTGATGGAGTCAAGTGCATACGATATGATAACCGATCTCCCGGGAAACGGGACTTGGCCATGGGAGAATGGAACCTGGCTTGGGAACGGGACCTGGCTTCCCGAAGAGGAAACGGAGCCCGCATTTTGGGCCTGGTTCCAGATAATGTGCCTGATTCTAGCGATCGTCGGCTTCTTTGGAAACCTCCTCGTCGCCTTGGTCATCGTTCGACAGCAGCGACGTCGCACGAGCACGGACAAACTCATCCTCGCCCTCGCGGTCGCCGACCTTCTCACGTCCCTCTTCATAATCCCGTTCCCGAGGCCGAAGCGTATTCCGTTCGGGTTCGTGGGTGACCTCTACTGCAAGGTGATCTACTCTTCGGTGTGCATGTGGATATCGATCATGGCCTCGGTGTTCACCCTGACGATGATCTCCGGTGAGCGTTTTGTCGCCGTGTGCTACCCGTTCCGCTACCAGCGCCTTTTCGCTGGATACCGTCCCGACGTCATACTCTGCGTCATTTGGTTTCTTTCGTTTATCATCAACACCAATAGCTTCTACGTTTCCTTTGTTGATACACCAGGTGTAAACTGCACCGTGAAGTTCCCGACGCCAGAATTCCAGCTCTTCTTCGGTGTTGTCCTCTTCCTACTAGAATACTTAATCCCCGTTATAATCATGCTCATAGCAAACGTATACACCATCCGAGCGCTGAATCTGCAAGCGAAATCGTTGGTGGCCAAAAAGGACAAGCGGTCGGGACCGGCGTTAAAACTCCTCCAGGCCAGACGCCGCGTCATCGAAATGCTATTCATCGTAGTTCTATTCTTTGTCATTTGCTGGACACCGGATCAAATCGGATACTTAGCATTCAACATAGGCCTTGTAGAGGTCGATTTCCTCTACAGTCCCGTCTACCGATCCTTCGTAGCTCTTGCCTTCTGTAACTCCTGCGCGAACCCCTTCATCTACGCGGCGCGGAACCCAAACTTCCGGCGCGCCCTCAAAGAACTGATCATGTTATCGCCGATAGGAGGATCAGTCTTCAACCAAGGGGGGCCGGGTTTTACCGATCGGTTCGAATTGAGCCAAACGGGGGGTACTATCCGTGGGGTTCTATCGAACGGAAGGAAGCCGTCACTGCATGACCAGGAGGCGGGGACGAGGGAACCGATCATAGCTAAACAAACGAGTGAAACAAAGTCAAGTGTCCCCGCATGACCTTTGAGATGAAGCGCATGTTTCACTTTACGCTCATTCATGACTCATTAACAGTACTCCCATTTTTTCGCCACTCACTTCTATGTTCGATGACTAAAGACATGAGTATGTTTCACGACCGTAACTTGCACGCTTTTCAAAAATACAACAATATTTTTCTGCAATCGCTAAGCAATGTGGTCAATTATGTTAGTCGTGAATAAAGAGCGTCAGTCGTTGAAGATGACATCGGTGTTAAACCGCGGTAACCCGATTGAACATTTGTCAACGGCAAGTATGTGGGAAACCACACATTACACATCGGGGAACGAAGTCAAGAAGGTGTCATTGGTGCATTAGACGATAATATGCACATACCATTGAAAGGTTAACAAAACCACTGGCAAACTGGCACCTAGTGTGCTATTTGTAGCAATTGTCGAATGGAATCGGCAGGACATAGTATGCAATGTCGAGAAGGCAGTTCAAATGCGACCGATCGCGGCTAGTAATTATTTAAACGCTGGGAGCACATTTGCAACAACGAAATGAACACACGTGATCACAAAGATTCATCCGTCCACTGTTAAAGGGATCGCAACGTCATGTTTAAGGGGGCGTTTTTCAACTTAATGGGAGGCGCCATGTTTACGCACGCCAATCTCTCTAGCTTACGCACGCTGGAGAGTGTAAAATCGGACGCAATCATGCGTGAATGGCGCTTACGCGCATGACCGCCTGGATTGAAGACATGACGCGCATCTTCACAGGTGCCCTCTAAGGCGGACGTTGCAGTCCCTTTAAAATGATTGTGCAATATTTAAGGAGTCGAACAATGTATGACGTCATATGGGGCATATATTATGGACTGCCCGAATTACTTTGGATTCGGGTTGAAAGACATATGTGGAGATAGGTCAGACATAGACTGATTATGTTTCTCACGCGTCAGCTCATTCATCGTAAGTCATAAGGAACTCCGCACGGATTTGTGTGTCATGACAAATATATAAAAGGTGCATCATATGATTATGAGTATCTGTGGAATGTTCTGACATAAACCATACATTAACTCTTTACATGTAAGAGGCTGTGCATCCTCGTATGCATTACGCGTATTGCGTGATGCAAAATTGCACCATCAGCAGTTTAAGGGTTAAACTTGTTGCACTCTGCAACATGTAGAGGTAACGGAAGTGTACCATGGGCATTTTGCGTAATTGCTTTGCATAGGTGCAATTCTAGCACTATGCCCACTGTAAACGTTCAAACAATGGGTTATACTTGTAGGACATCAACACATCGTTTGCACTATGTTAAGATGATATCGTGACTTATGGATAGTGATTGTATATAAATCGTTAGTCTAAACACACAAGGTTAACTTCTTATCATACTACGATTAGTGTGCTTACCTTATATAGAATACAAATGGGCAGCACAGAAACTCTCTGTGCCCTTTCATTTTACGTGGACATGATCGTTAAATACTAAACAAATGTTTAATATAAACTAAGACATTGATATTGTATTCCAATACAATCGAAGCATCATGATGATTAGATTATCAATATAATTATTATGTAAGCCAAACAACAAGGTACAAACGAAATGTGAAAGCCCTAAGTAAATTTTGGTTGGATTGTAACACCGACTGTCCCTTACAACCTTTAAATCGTGTTTACAGCGTATACGTTGAATACAAAAGGGCAATATAAATAACCTTGAAATTAATAATGTAATAATAATCGTGTTATGAATGGCCCGGTGAAGTTCTTGATCAGTGTTTGAGACTATAACCGGTGACCTTGATTTAGAATAACAAAGCACTATATTATTATTTCATAATTAACTGATACATTCTAATAACAGAAAGATTCCAATCTGATGAAAGTCCTTGGAGTAAAGTAATTATTAAACAAACGATGCGAATAATATCTAACAACATCCTAGTAATTCCGAATATTTAATATTCGTTTTTTCTGTACAAATTATTCTGATTGAGATATACCATGTGTACAGATTGTTATCGCTGGAATATGCTGCACCCGACTATCCGATGTGATCAGAAAAGGCGCTTTTATCTTTAAGGTTTTGTTCTTCTTTTCTCTTTTTCTAAATGGTGTACATTTAATTATGCATTTATATACGGTTACTTTCCATTTATGCGTACCCAACAATATACAAAAATGCATTTTGTGCTGCACGTTCCAGACGTTTTAGTACAAATCGCTTTATGAAGCGTGTGCTGGATCAAGGACGAACGTATAACTAACTTTTGTTTCATTTTGATAATACATGTATCAAGAGGGCTTTAAAATACCGGGATAGATTATACCAAATACAAGCCAATGTGGAGAAATCGAGTGTAACAGTTACCTTTAAAGTTTGTATTTGTTCCAGGTTTTATAATTGATATTATGTAACCCCTATCAGCCTTTTCGTTAATATATTTTGTTATTACGGTAAAAATGAAGTAATCAATGTCGTAAACATGGTAAAGATAGAATTTTTGTTTGAAGCACGTTTAAATAAAATTATACTATAGATTGTAATTTCTGTAAAAAACAATCGTTAGTGTTAAACTGTTACAGTTTAACGCTCAACAGTTCATTATAAATGATACGACTATTCCCCCCAAGGATAACAAAGAAAATCTTATTTCCAACAAACCCCTGATGTATATGAACCGCGTATAGTGTAGGCGTCAAAAGGATGGATATCGCTTGATATCATATGATACCGGGGGCGTTTACATTTCCCTAAATTGAATACAAACAAATTCAATTTGCATCTTGTATCACATTATAAGAGCGAATACACCGGACAGCCTTGCTAAAGGGGTTTGTCTTTCGATTACAGAGTAATTTCATTTCCCAGAAAGAGTGATGGTATTTTCCTTTCATATCAAGCGGGGTGTATCGTTTTAGAGGCGCCATTATATGAAGAGGTTAGTTCCAAAAGGCGCTAAATCCACTTCCAATTACACAAAATTGAGTTAACGATAACATTACATTAGTAAGCGACGTATCTATCTAAAAATTCATTTTTTGCGACAAATCAAAATCAAAATATGGAACGTTCCTTGTTCATATTCCCGTAGGCATGTGTACAAAGTTGGGCAAAGAAACCTGATTTTTTCCTCGAAAGTTGACAAGTGGATTTAGCTCCATTTGCAATTATGCTCTTCATAATATTATGGCGGCTATATTGTGATAATCAGTTAATGCTAATATACAGCCTCCCCCACACCGCGGGCCAACACAACAGCGCGATTGGAATGCTAAAACATTTGCAAACAAATTAGATCCCGCGTGATTATCTTGATATGCGAAGTACTGTTTGGTTTAATTTAGTGACGGGACGCACTAATGGTAATAGTGTGATAAGGAGTTTATTATCAACCTATTGCCTTCGGGAATTTGGTGGGTCCTTTATTAATTTTTATAGAAATGCAAACATAGTATCATGATCAATTGTGATGAAACGTCACAATCTGTTCTAAATTGAAATCATTTTTCATTTTCATCTAAATCAATTTGAATTACAGCAGGGAATTTTAAGGAGTTAAACATGTTCACAAATCTGTAATAACATGTTTCCATTTCATGTTCAAAATTGAAAATTTCGATCGTGAGATTTAAAGAATCATGTGTAAGAATTGTTTTTGTTTTAAATGATAACAACAAAGTTATCAAGCATACACGAACGTCAGAATCTTTTCCCACAATTTTGTATTATTTTATCATCTAAATGTAAATGAATGAATTTGAATTACAGCAGGGTATTTCAGGGAGTTAAACATATTCACAAATCTGTAATAACATATATCAATTTCATGTTCAAAATTGAAAATTTCGATTGTGAGATTTAAGAATCATGTGTAAGAAAAAATGTATTATTTTTCTAAAATGATAACAATAAGCATGCTTGAACGTCAGAATCTTTTCCCACAAGTGTGTATTACTTTATACACGCATGCAGCGCGTATAGGTAACAATGACGTTGAGGGGAACTTTCTCTGTACAAGGTTAAAGGGATCTTGCTGACATTTGCAACAACTTACTGACGAAGGGTTGATAAAATGTGCACTTTTGTTATATGATGTGTACTGAGTGATGTGCAGAAATTCCATGGTAAATGAACGGTATATGACCGAGTAATGAGCGAAAATGCAAACTGATATTTGACAACTCATTGCACTAACTGTGTACAATAATTGTAAGTCTCCCAGAGAGACAAACATGCATAACGAAAGGGACATTCCGAAAAAAGCAGACCTGTTCCGTGTCTTGATTGGAAATACAAATTCAACGATGTATGCGAGGACCGCAAGCTAGAGTAGTAATTAGTAAGCTTTGTGGATGCTGACAATGTCACTCGATCCCTTGAATATCATACGATAATGTTCAAATATATCACATTTACTAAAGTTAAATAATTTAACGTGTTATTATGTTGAGAAAAGGTGGCTTCTAGACCAGTCGTTGACATTTCCAAGCAGAAACTCACAATGTTTTCATTGCATGTTCATGAAATAATGGGATAAATTGGCGACGAGTAAATGTCTTTGAGACAAAGGGCACGTTCGTAGTTGTACCATTACGTTTTTATTTCTATACTAACATTAATATGAAGGGGCGGGTAAAAAGCGTTGCGTACAGAAATATGCCATCAAAAGAAGATAGCACATTAACCCGTTAGCTACGGGGAACGTGTCGGGGTATGTATACAAAGTGTATGTGATTTCAGAATATGAGAGTGAACGAGGTTTGCCTATGTTACTATGTTTCCTATGTTCCCATATCCTTAGGATATATACAATGGAGCGAGATACACCCTCATGACGCTGATGGTAACGGATTGAGGATTCCTCAAGCAATGCAGCATTTAGCAAATTGCTACACTGCGGTGTGCATACTATTTAATTTAAAGATTATAATGCGTGGGGATGTAGAGGGCGCTGTTCATCATGTTTTTTTACGAGGCTATAGATTGTGCGCACTACATTACACTGATCCAGTGTGTATTTCGCACCGTGCGCAAGGCGTTCGCAAGAGTGTCACCGCACGTCGGTTTTACGAATACGAAACACCTTTATTCAAACAAAAGGGAAATATTGTTTTGTATGTGTTTAAAACTTGATTCTTGTTGGTAGAGCTTTTGTTATCCAACACACTAAAATTTGAAACGATGCAAAATCCATTTAAAAGCCACTTCGGTTTTCCCACGCATGTGTATGATTTATAACATGCGAATTTATATCAGTGATAGTACTAAGAAAAGTCAACGACTGCGGCTCTTTTTCGAATCTAGTCTAGATAATGTTGAAGCTGCGTTCCCATTAGAGCGAATTTCCGCCGCGAATTTCCGCCGCGAACACTAGCACGGACCAAATCAGTGTTATTCATTTATTATTCATATATATTATTCATATTACATGGCGAATATTCGCAAGCAAATTTTTCAAATCGCTCCTAAGAGCGATTTTTTCAACAATTCGCTGCGAAAAAAAAAATTCGCGGCGGAAATTCGCTCTAATGGGAACGCAGCTACTCAGTCTTTTCTTAACGGATTGTTATCAACAAAGATTGTTTTGGGTTTTTTTGCGAAATATGATTGTGCTCCTCCAATTCCTCCATTTAGCTTCCGTCTATGAATTCGAAAACAATTTTTTTTGAAGCGCCCTGTTTACCAGAACTGTACTCTTCCTTTAAACCGAATCACTGAAGTGTAAGGCTATCAAATGTATAAACACGGATAGTGTGGTGAAAGTGATTTTGCTAAAGGCGAAATTTCACTTTTTATAAAGCTATGTCAATTTGCCCACGGTAAATGTAAAATACACAAATATCAGGGAGGAGAAGTTACTTTTTTTCTTCTTCTAAACACACACACATTCGCGATCTTCGCCACTTCATTTTACAGACCGTCATATGAGTATTGAGATAAACATGCTGGAAAAGCTTGAAATACAATCCACATGCACTATTAGATTAACAAAAAACCGCTGATGCCCCCTATATAAGATTTCCTGCTGAAAATATAAAAGGTGATAATTATTTTACACGGAATTATTTCCCTCCTCTACTTTATAAAATATGAACTCTACTTTTATGAAATATTTTCCTTTAGGAAATATGGGTAGTGATTTTTTTGTTTATGTTTATAATCTACAAACAAAAGTTACTTAATTTTAACTATTTGTTAATGTAAAGGGTGACTATGATCCTTCGATGTGTGCAACGTCACTCGTCGGTTGTTTAACTGCGGAACTGTTTTTTGTATTATGTATTTTTCGATGCGGAGTAAATGCGGATTACTTATTACACAAATGTAAGAATGCAGAGATAACTCATTATACAAGACTTGTGCGGGGGAACTTCCCGATCTTTCCCACAATATTCCGTTTATATATCAAATATCGCCCGTCGTTTGCTAGGGATAGGCTTTTGGAAATTGTGTAAATTTACGAAGGAAAATGTAGAATTTAATCATATACGTGTGAATGCAAAAAAAGTTAATTATTCTATAAATGATGGTTATGAAGATATTTTTTTTCCTGATTAAAGCAAAACTTCGCGATCTAATATCTTTGGACTGTCGATATATGAAATGTTGTCCATCGTTTGCTAGGTCGAGGTTGTTGTTTTTTTCTCAAACATTTAGAAAATTATAAAAACACAAATATCAATCATTGACATGTAAATGTGGAAAAGGGTTGGTAAAAAATTAATTGTTTAAATGGCGTGGGACTTTTCCCCCTTTGATTAAAGCTAAACTTCGCGATCTAAACCACTTAAAACTGTCGATATATGAAGTATTGCCCATCGGGTGTAAGGTCGATATTTTTTTCTCGATAATTTAGGAAATTTATAAATACATCTATGTCATACGAATGTTGCGGGGATTTCATTTTTCCCGATTAAAGCGAAACTTGTCGATATATGAAATATCGCCCATCGGTTGCTTGGTTAAAGGTTAATTTTTTGTTTTTGCCAAATATTGAAAGAATAACCAAAACAAAACAGAATCAACCGACATGCAAATGTGGAAAAGGGATTTTATTAGTAATTTTCAAAATGGCGCGGGGCTTGTTTTTCCCCGATTAAAGCGAAACTTCTCGATCTAGACCACCTTGTATACTGTCGATGATGTATGAAGTGCCCGTCGATTGTTAGGTCGAGGTTGTTTTTACTCGAAAATATTGAGGGGAAAAGAAAAATATAATATCGACAGGTAAATGCGGAAATGGTTTTTAACAAAATTATTCAAAATGGCGCGGGGCTTGTTTTTCCATGATTAAAGCGAAATTTCTCGATCTAGACCACCTTGAATGTATACTGTCGATATTATTATGAAGTATTGCCCGTTGGTTACTAGGTCGAGGAAATCTCATTTGTTCATGTCTGCTTTCCACCTGCTTTCCCGAGGGCTTTAAACAAAAAAAGAAGTTCACTGTCCGATTTGTTTCTTCTCGTGCATGTCGTGGAAAATATCAATATAAACATATGAGTAAGGACACCATGGTATTGTATAACACTGCAGGCAACGACTTTAAAAGCAAAAGGACGAAAATATCTCCCATCAATCACATGTTTTTTTATATTTTTGTTAGGAAAGGTAAAAAAAAAAGAAGGAGTTATGGCACTCGATTTCAACTCTCACTAAAAGTAGGTCTAGTTGATGACAGCAAACTATTTTTTGTATCTTCTTCATTTATGCAACAAACCGAGTGAATGTCATATTTTATTGTACAAAAGAACATTTGTATGAGATTATAGACCTATATTTTTGATAATGAATGAGAATGTAAAAAAGATGAGGCAAATGCATCGTATAAGTACTATTACTTTGCATATGAATGAACAGGATCAAATCAAGAATATTCTCAATTGTTAATCAAATATTAAAAATATGAAATGAGCCATGCGTATACCATAATTATTAAGTTTAACCAGAAATATCCCGGGTATATTATAAACCGTAAATGAGGAATTAAATATATTTCCTGTAATTTTGATTATATAATAATTTCTTATACAATTACAATGCTCAAGAAATGCATGTATATTTAAAAAGGAAAACCACTATACTCCAACATGACGATAGTAATTACGCTGAATTATGACATCGGAACATTTTCTGATTAAGTTTGATTAGATTACACGTCTTTTTTCTACTATTAAAATTGTATTGATGTAAAAAAAAAAAAACAACAACGAATTTTAAAGAAAAATGCTGAGTATCCTCCGCCAAATATTGTATTTAGGGGGCATAGTCATAACCATGTCGAAGGTTTTTAGTGCATAAGTGTTGGTCGTCTGCAAATATTGTGCGAAAATGATACTGGTCAAACCTACATTTTGAATCACCAACAATGTTTAAAGTAAACTGATTGTAAAATACACTGTCAGAAAAAAGGCACATCTCTCAGGTGGCACTTACTAAAGTAATCAAAACCAAAGTTTAGTTTTTTGTACAGGTACACTTTATTAGCAATCTTTTCAATGGACAAGAAGTTAATGAGAACAATCCGTTTTATACATCATTATGATCATGAGTCATGCTTTAACCTATTGCCGATACATGATGTTGCATTTCCCCGTAGATTTAATACATTATACGCAAGGTTCCTGCAGTGGAGGGGTTAAAACGTGACAACGTAATCTTGATGTATGATGTGGATTGTATTGAGTGTCACTTAAAAGGGAATGTATTATTTCATTTAGTATTATTTAGTTTGGGTTGACTGACAGAGTATTGTTTCCTTACTAGTACTAGTAGGCCCTACACATTATTATCAATAATATATTGATTGGATATGACTGTGATGCTTGGCAATTGGCATAATTGATTATGTATCGTATTTGTGTAGCTTGATATGGTTTGATGAATTCATTGAAGCGTGGTTGACAGATGTGTGTTATCTATGTTAACCGTGCATGTTTGTGTTTTTATTTATGTGACTGTGCATTGTTCGGTGTGGCGGAGATTAGTGAAGCTTCATTGACATATGTGGGGTATTTATACTAGCAGATTGTTTGTGTTTTCAATTTGTTTGATTTTGAACAGTTTGATGTGGCAGAGATGATTGAAGTTTTGTTATACAGAATGCGTGTTATCTATGCAAACCCCGTTTGTGTTTGTATGTATGCGTATATTGTCTTTATAATTATACAGATATTATTGTACCCGATTGACGAAATGCTTATTGCTGACAATATTGGTGTTTTTATTTGTGTTATTATGTGTAGTTTAATGTGGCTGAAATTAATGAAGTTTATCTTATGCTCACCGCGTTTGTGTTTTTATTTATGTGAGTTTGATGAGGCAGATATCATTGAACCTAATTGACAGAATGCGTATTATCTATGATGACAATGTTGGTGTTTTTTGTATGTGTGTGATCTTGTGTAGTTTGATGTGGCAGAGATGATTGAAGTTTGGTATACAGAATGCGTGTTATCTATGCTAGCAGTGTTTTTGTTTGTATGCATAATTATGATTGTGTGCAGGTTGATGTCCATCGATGAGATTATTGAAGCTTGATTGACAGAACGCGACGTATTATCTATATGCTAGCAGTGTTTAAACATGTGATGGGATGACACAATTTTGTCTTGAAATGTTTCTTCTTTATGAAAAGACATCAATATTACGTTACTGTTTTGATATGTGCTAAAAACTGGTGAAGAATTGTTAACAGATATATTTATGTGATCTGATAAGTCCACTGAGTGATGTGCAAACAAAATCACGGTATATGAATGTCATGTGACCGAGTGATGAGCGAAAGTGCAAAGTGGTATTTGCCAACTCACTGGACTTACTTTGAATACTGTTGAAAGTCTCCAGTAGAGATTTTCAAATCCGAACATTAAAATCATAAATATAATCATGATAAGACAATTTCTGAAACAGAAACATGTTCCGTGCTTATATTGGTAATACGAACACAACCATACATGTGGGAACTGCCAGATTTCAAAGTATAATACGTTTTGTGGAGGTTGACAACGTTACTAGATCCCTTGAATATTTGATAAGTATACTATTCCTGCAATGTTCTAAGGTGTCATGCCACATTCATGACATAGTCACAGACGCTTGCACTCGGTCAAGAAAACGGCTGCGGGTTATATTCCGCATAAATCTGAAAGAGATAATGGATTTCGCCGTGCATTTGTAACACATTATTATACTCACATAATTATCACTAACTGGCAATGGATAGTTATTCTACCATGGGACTCGAGCCAAACAAAAATATACCGGGTGTGAGTTGTAGACTATTAATATAAATTGATGTCCTTTTTTGTCTAGGCCGCTGTATGTTTATGTTATTGCATTGAGCGGTATAAAGTTACATTTTCTCCACGGTATATACGAGATTCTCATAATACAAAATCAATTGTGTCGGCATACATTGCAGTCAGATTGTTATCTACCCCGTTACTGTCGTCTGAGACACATTTTGTGTTGGCCTCTCATGAATTAATAAACACTTTGAGGGCCAGGGACTCGACAACTTTGTATATTGGGTGGTGCAAATATATACGAAATTGGCGCACAAGGAGTTTTACCTTGGTTGAACCAAATACGAAATCAATCAATATTTTAGATAAATAAATAACAAGTTTCAAACGTTGGTGCACCTAAACGATGTCATATCATGGTCATAGGGGCCATGGATGGGTGTGCCAGCGGAAAATCGATCGTAAATGTATGAGGAAACACTAACAAGAACTTTTTTTTTAAATGACAGTTATTAACTATGTCACAGTCATGGCTGTGCCTGCTCATGCACAATCAGTATAATATCGATGAACGGCAGTGCCGTACTGACAAGGCACGCCTGCGTTGATTTTGTTCTTCTTTTTTTTCTTCATATATAAGTTATTGTTCATTTATCGAAATGAGTATAGTGTATCATGTATACGAATTATCATATGCAAGAGGGAATGGGTTAAAATGTTACTTTTCGGTCCTAAGGGTAGAGGTTGGGGGGGGGGGGGGGGGGAGCAAACGCCGACGATTCTATGATGGATATGAGAATGGACAGTTGCTAGATGTGCTTTTTCTGAATTGGTAACATTATAGCCAGCAGCTGCAGGATACTTAGCATGATGGACAAAGAAAATAAGTTTACATATTTAGCCTACACCTAGTGTCAAACAGTTCATATCGCACTGTCAATCATGCTGTTTGTTTGTTTGTGTGTGTGTGTGTGTGTGTGTGTGTGTGTGTGTGTGTATGTGGCTTGAATATTTGTGTATGCGTGTGTTTATGACTGATATTGTTTATGTGAGCGTAAGTGTGTGTCTCTGTGTCTGGAAATTGATCCATGCGTGTGTTTGTTTGAGTGTGCATTGAGTGTAATTGACTTGTGTGTTTGCGTCTCGAAATTTGTGTGTGTGTGTGTGTGTGTGTGTGTGTGTGTTTTTTTTTTGTGTGTGTGTGTGTGTGTGTGTGTGTGTGTGTGTGCGTGTGTGTGTGTGTGTGTACACGTATGATATAGTATAGTTGTATAGGTATTTGTGCGCGTAAATGTAATTTTGGATTATAATGATGTTTGTTCGTATAATGTTTTTATGCTTGGGTATGACATGTGTTTGTGTGGGTGAATGTATGTGCGTGCGGTGTGTGTGTATGTGTGCGTGTGTATGTGTGTGTGTATGTGTGTGTGCATATGTGTGTTGTTGTATGTTTGAATGTGTTGGGTTTGTGTGTGAATGCATTATTAATATAATGTATGTTTTTTTTTGGTTGAATGTGATTGGGTTTGTGTGTTAATGTATTATTAATATAATGTGTTTTTGTATGGTTGAATGTGATTGGGTTTGTGTGTGAATTTATTGATTGGCGTATGTGTGTGTATGTGTTTTAGTATGTGTGTGTGTGTGTGTATGTGTGTGTTTGTGTTTGTAATTGTCTTTTATAATGTTAATTTGTGTGTTAAAATATATTTGTGTTTATATTTGCTATATATTATGTGTATGTATTTAATTTGTTGTGTATGGATTATGTGTGTGTGTGCGTGTGTTGGTGAGTGTGTGTGTGTATATGTTGATTGTATGTGTCTGCATGTCAGCGTGAGTATGATTGTTTGTGCATGTAATTGCGTCTAGTGTGTTTGTACGCCTGTGAATGATGTGTGTGTGTGTGTGTGTGTGTTTGTTTGTATGTGTCTTTATGTGTGTGCACATGTATGTGTAAGCTTGTGTCGCAGTGTCTGTATGTGAATATAGAATGTTGGTGTTTGATGTGTGTGCGTTAATGATATTAAAGGACAATGAAATCCAGACAAATTGTTGTGTGCACTATAATACACTAAATATAATGAATAGTCTCTGAAAATTTGAGCACAATCGGTCAAGAAATAAGAAAACTATGGCTGTGTGTTTGTGTACACGAAAGTTTGTGTATTTACGTCTGTATGTGTCTTTGTATGTTTGTGATTGAGTATGACTGTGAGTTATGTGTGCGTAAAAGTGACTGCCTATTATGATGATGCGTGCGCTATATCATGGCGTTCGGATTGTATGTTTGCAAAGTGATGTATGTATGTGGATAGATTTGAGTGCGTATGTGTGTAAATGTTTGTTTATGAACTTTAATTTAAGTGTGCGTGCGCGTTATTCAGATTGTGTCTATATATATGCTGAAGTGTGTGTTGAATGATTGCGTATGGGGTGTGCGTGTATTTGTACGTATGTGTGTGTATGTCTGTGTTTACGTAATTGTAATGGTTATGTAAGAATGTACGGTTTTGCTTGCGCGTTACAAATGTTAGTGTGTGTGCGTGTGTGGGTAAGTGTACTTAAATGAGAGTGTGTCTATATTATGTTGCCGTGTGTTTCATGATTGTATAATTGTGTTTGTGTAGAAGAGTGTACGTTGCTTTATAAGTTATTTTGTATGTTTGTAAATACTAATTTAGTTAATGTTTTTCAATGTAAGTGTGTGTGTATGTGCGCGCGTAAATGCTTATGATTATGTCTAAACGTATTTTCCTTTGTAAGTTGCACGATAGTGTATTGCATATGAGTGTGTGTTTGTATGTGTGTGCGTGTGTACAAGTGAGTTTGTGAGCTTGTATATTTGTTCATGTATGTGAATGTGTATGCGCGTGTATGTATGGATCTATACATGTCTATGAATGCGTGTGTTTGTACCTTTATTTGCACATTTGAATACATGGATTTTATGTGAATGTGGTACGTGTAATATGTCATAGTTACAGAGCAATACTCGATAATAATTGTTGTTAAAAGTTGCCAGACCTCTGTCAGTAAACATCCCAATCGGACACTGAATACATGACGTAATCGCTGATATTAATTTTTCAAGGGCATGTGAATGGCTTTCACGTACTAATGCTAATTTGTTGCCCATCTCTAAACAACATGCCATCTCATTTAATCATTATGTTCATTATTGGTAATATATTTAAAAACTAGTATTTCAAGGAAAATGATTTTAAATTGTTAATGGTGATTAAAGAAGGTAGCCCGGACCAGTACAAACAGTCTACACAAATTAATTTGCAGAAGGCCACGTGAACTAAAAACAACCGACATGGATATGACTAAGTGGGACTTGACATTGTACTATTGGTTTGGTTAGTTTGAATATTGTATTTTATTTTGTCAATTTTGTTTTGCAGACGGTAATTATAATGTCAATTTTAGTGTACACAATTTGATTGAATTGTTGGACCGATGTTTAACTTGAGAAAACCAACATGTTTTGTTCTCTGTATAGGGGAATCACGATGTTTGTCTAGATGAAGTTATTTTGGCGTTCTTGAGAATAAGCTTATTAAGCCTTGACATGAGGTCATTTTGAGCACTTACATGATTGTAGTATGAAATGATTAGAACAAATACGATATCTGAATATTGGTTATATAGACCCTCTAGAGGATATCGTGGTGGGGGATTTCGGGGAGGGGGAGAGGGGGGGGGGGGGGGGGGGGGGGGGGTTCACTACGAAAGCTACTATGGTGGAACAATGAATGTATAATGCATTTAGTACCCGTCTTATCTGTTAACAAATACATTTGATTGCTGTAGCATTGATATGTTTTGTTGTTTCAATATTCATTAATGTGTTTTCAAAGACCACCATGTGCAAAATTACTTTAAAAAAACTTCTTATGGACTATGTCACAATCAAAGATTCCATTCAATGGTGGAGGAGGTATTCAAACGGAATAGACAATGAAATACGTAATGCTGATTTTCAACACCATACCATACACTTGTTTTATTATCTTGGACTCTTGGTAATGTTGTTTTGACGTTGTGCATTTTTTGACATAATTACGCCTAATGCATGACATTGAATCATTTATATCGTTTATCATAAGCACCATACGTTTTGCAATGTCTAGATTATCGATAAGCATGATTGTTTAATCTGTTATCAAATAATGTTTGTCGAGAGTGTGCATGCCGTGTAATGCAATATCTTGTCCGGCACAAGATGCTTGCATAAACATATTTATTCTCAAATGTAATTATGCTTGAAAAAAAATCATACTGAAAAAAAAACACGATTGTGATGTGTACATAATACTATTGTAAATACAATTTGTCAAGAAATAAACTATTCATGATTTATGAAAACACGTGTGTATGTTTAATGATTTGAACTCGAGCGTGACTTTGTTTATGTTTGACTGGTAATGTGGTAAAATAACTGAAGCATTTGCAGCTGTATATTTATCTAAATTCGCTGCCTTAATAATATTTCGACGGATATAATGAAGTTATAAGCAATTATGTCTAGACCTATTGTTAGAAAGTTGAATCTGGAAAATCCAGAGGGGTGAATACAAATATCCATACCGTTCATTAACACACTATCGAAGCTTCGAGGCGAGAAACACGGAGTGGGGGGGGGGGGGGGGGGGCTCAGCACATGACACATGTCCCCCCCCCCCCCAATAATTAAACAAAAACAATCAAAACTCAAAACAACAACATATATAAAGAGCGTTTTCCAAAAAGGAGCTAAATCAAAGTTCTTTCAAATTCAGTGAGTTAATCATTTACATGCAACAATAAGTTGCGCAGCTAGCTTTATATTCAAATGTTAAGACAGTGCCATGATACGCAATCAAAAACGAAATACGAAACAATTTATTCTCATATTCCCATAGGCAATTGTAAGTCTGGGAAATAAATGCAATTTCCTCCAAAGTTTTGGAATTCTTCATCCTGATAATCCTCTGCAGCAAATATATATAATAAATACAGCATGTCCCAGAATTAATTACAATGGGACTTTCTGCAACGATTACTTTAAAATAGTAGATCAATCAGAATGATTTTCAGGGTATGAAACTATAACTTATTACCTACATCTTGCAGAAAACCCTATTCGATTTGCTATATAATTTGCTAATAATATAATAATACAGCATGTCCCAGAATTAATTACAATGGGACTTTCTGCAACGATTACTTTAAAATAGTAGATCAATCAGAATGATTTTCAGGGTATGAAACTATAACTTATTACCTACATCTTGCAGAAAACCCTATTCGATTTGCTTCAGTGGTCATGGAGAATGAGGATCTTTTGTCAATCATGTCATGTGTCCATTTTCGTTCATAACGCGTGAATACAATTGTGTTCACGCGTTATGAACGAAAATGGACACATGACATGATTGACAAAAGATCCTCATTCTCCATGACCACTGAAGCAAATCGAATAGGGTTTTCTGCAAGATGTAGGTAATAAGTTATAGTTTCATACCATTCTGATTGATCTACTATCTTTAAAGTTATCGTTGCAGAAAGTCCCGTTGTAATTAATTCTGGGACATGCTGTATAACTAGAATGTCTCCACACTAATTAGTAATCACAGGGTATTACAGGGTACAGGGGCATATGCCCACAATAACTTGCGTGCCCCCCCTCCCCCCCAGTCAGCAGTTCAATGTTTTCCCACTGCGCATAGTATAGATATGCCAATGCACTGTCAATTAGATTGTTTAAAGTTGTGTACAGTTGTGTACTACGGTATAATTAACTAACTATAGATGTGTAAGGTTGTGTACTATAATAACCGCACAACTAAACACCTTTACACACATAGTTTATACACAAATTAGTTGCAGTGTGTATATTTATAAGGTATTTCGAAATGCGCCCCAAAACATCCAAACGCACCGTCGCCACCGCCCGGGAGCCTCACATAGAACATGAAGAAGAGTTTTCGCTATTGATGGAAGTATTTGGTTATTATTTCAGGCCCGCATTAGGAAACAAGTGTTATTTTAACATGCGAAGATATGCGCATAACACAAAAAACTATCCTTGAACATAATACGAATAAAACAAAAGTTATGTAAATACGAAAAGGAATGTGTTTCTATCTCTCATAATGGGTCCATAATTGTCTATATTGCAAAATTAAATATGATTATATACAACTCGTTAAGTAAATGAAAACATGTTTTCGGACACTTACGCATACAGTGCACGTAGAAACACACATTTATATGTATATCAGAACTCATCATCTTCATCACATTTGTCTTATTTACAATGAAAACGTTACGAGACCTATGTCTATTTTCATATGCAATATAAACAAAATAAATGTGCAATATGAATGCAGTGATATTTCTTCAGGTTTGGAAGAAATGTAATTCATTTTTGTTCAGTAACATCTCAAAGTGAACACAATTGTGTTCAATCATGTTTTGTATACACACATGATACTTTTTTGTTCAGGGCATGTTTTTCTGTTAGAAATTGGGGGACAAAATGATTGCTTTACTGTAACTTTAACTTTTAATAATTCAAAATTAATACAATTGTGATTTTATTCCATACTTGAATGTGATATTTTTATATTTGGTTTAGAGGGACCTTCAAGAATGTTTTTTTTTTTTTAGATTATGACAAACTAAGTGTACAATTTAGAAGAGCACATAATTGTAAAGACATAATCAACTTTGTTTGATCTTAATCGGTTTAAAAAACAGCTGAAATATCCATACTTGCGATTGGAATAAATATTGGGGACCGCATTTTATTGAATAATTTCAGGAAAATATTTACTATATTTTATATAGATTGACACGGAAAACGATATAAATTTCCGTGCGTAACAGTTTATAATTGCACACATATAATTATCTCATGAAATAACTACTATGCCACCATTGGTTGATTGAGTGTATCATACAACAAAAATCCGTTAGGTACTTCGCACATTCAAGGGAAAACAAACGCTGACATTCTGACTTTGTGTTACTGATATAAAAGTGCATAATTAATGGTACTTGGGTATCACGGATAACGGAAATAAATATATATTTGCTTAGATGATTCTCTCATCTGTTTTGACTGACCACTGGGGATGCCATGATTTCTAACCATACGTATGAAACGTCATCTCAGCGCGTACTAATACAAGCTGGTTATTTAACCACTGACATACCAGCAGACTCTCTTCCGTGGTTGCACGTTCAGATGACTTTTTATACGTACCCTTAACAACATGACAACCTCCAGTGGTCAGTCAAAAGGGACGAATTGATGACCGCAGTCTAAAAACATTCATAACTACCAGTAATAATGATACTATAGAGAAAATAAAAAGCTAGAAGTGACATGAATTATGCACCTGTCAAAAATAGTAAGCCCAAATGCCAGCGTTTAGGTTCCCTTTAATGACCAATCCTTCGCGCTTTTCTATCCACTTTTCTGTCTTTATCAAGTGAGGCCTGCAGCGGTGGCATTTTAAGATAAAGTTCAAGTGTTACAGCATAAGAGCAGTAGATGTTTGGAAGGACTTGTATGTCGTGATGTTGGGGACTTTAATATAGTTTTTAATCTGTTTTACCAAGGAGAGCTAAGGAAGTCTAAAGGAACTGGGTCGCATATTCCAGAAGGCGCTTTCGCGCTTGTCTTCGTAACATAGCGGGTTCGCGCGTATAAGCGCGCACCCAAATCACACACTTTGCACATTTGCGCATTTTTCTTCCTGGAATCGGATATTCTCGGTTCCCGTTCAGCTTGCTCAAACACGGGAGCCGGGAATACACGGTCCCGGCAATTATACACCATGTAAATAAGTCGCCCTTTGTGTATCTGGTTCGTGGAAACCAATCTCGTTGTGGGCGTCTGTGCAGTCAAACCTGTATTAGTGGCCATCTGCCTATTGATCCCCTGCAGAGATTATGTGGTATGGAACCTGTTTATAGGGATCACCTGTCTGCACT